>JAENPR010001438.1:0-154465 GCA_018135685.1 Themeda triandra
GTGGCCAGCCAAGCCGTCTGCTAGCCAATGTACTACTGTACGTTACTGCCAGGGTCAGTCCTTGGCCAGCACGCCCAGGCAGCATATTTGGCCAGCAGGGCCCGTGGTGGTCAGCTTAATTTGATCTATGGCAGTCAGCGGCTGGTGTAGCACAAGACCGTCAAACTAGTAAAAGATAAACATGTATGGCTGCACACGGGGAGAGGACGGGCGTGGGATAGGTTAAATCCTATGTGTGGGAATTGATGGTGTTGTATAGATACAAGGAAATGTGGGCAGTCACAGTGCGAGGATGCCCAGATGGGAAAAATGGACGACATTATGGACGGATTGTTGGACTGTTTTTTTCTTAGTCACAACAGCTATAATGGCTTCAGGCACATATTTACCCAGGTTGTTAGTGTCTTCAAAAAGCTAACTTATAGACTAGCTTTTAGTATATTTTCTATTTTTAAAAGAAGAGACAAGAAAATATCTCTTGACTAAGAGATAGTCTCATACACACAATCTAAGAACATGTGAGAATGTCATGTGGGGTTGTTTATGCTATGAGATATATGCTAAATGTTGATATTATTAAATAACTTGGTTTAGAGCTAGCAACTAGCTCATACCACTGCGGATGCTCTTAAAAGTTGTTCTTAGAAACAAAAACCAAGAAACTTTATGCTAAAAATAAATAGGCTATGCATTAATGGTAAAGAGAAAACTTCTAAATGAATGGACTGAGTGTATTATTAGCCTTACTACTAAATGGATGGACTTACTGTATTATTAGGTCTGTCTAAATGGGAGTTTAATAGAGTTTTATGGGCATTAAATACGCCGACATGCCATTGTATTTATAAAGAGATGTGTGATAAGAGTTTTATGGGAGCAAAGATAGTTTCATGTGATAAGAGTTTCAAGGGAGCCTCGTGGTCCTACATTTATTGCTTGCCTAGACGGTGGTTGACCTCATGAGTACTTCCTCTGTCCAAAAAAATGTGAGATTTCTGCTTGTTTGACTGTCTTATTCAATTTTTTTATAAAACTATAAAATAAATAAATCATTATTAAAGCACCTTAACTCCCCAATGATAAATGATTCATAACAAAATAAATAATATTTTTAACAAAAAAACCTAATTGTTAACAAGACATCCAAAAGTGAAAAAGTCACTAATTAATTTAAGTCCGAGGAGTATAGTCCAATTCTAATGTGCTTTTCTGAGGGGCGTGCTTGTGCGGCGGCAAACACTAGGAGAATAATATGTGCTCTTAATTAATTCCCAAATAGAAATAGATGGCTGTTATCTGCCCCGACGGAGGATTCTAGGAGAATATATGTATAAATAATCTCTGGCAATGTAATTTTTATGCATGCTATGATTTATCCGAATAGTCTTGTAGTCAGTCTGTTTGATCTATTTGTCTTCTTCAAATTATTAATTTCTTGGTGAGTTGTAGCAGCTAAGTTTTCTCCTCGGTTGATCACTCATTCAGTCAATTGCTCACTAGCTCATTTCTCTTCATCAAGACCATATAAACGTCCACCACAAATAAGTGATATAGAAACCATTGTAATTGCCCCATCACCAAGGAATTTCTAGCTTATTCCCTCTCACATGGTACTATTGAATAAGCCGAGATCAGCCGGCTTTTTCACCAGCCGAATTGTTCGATGCTAGATCTGGAATTTATAAGAGCGAAGGAGACAAATACGTCATTAAGAAGGAGAAGCATCTCAAATCAGACCCCACAGAGCGGTATGGAAACGGGAATTTTGGAAAAAACAATCTTTATCCCAAAATTGGGGGGCATGTGTTAACACCAAAATTTGGTAATGGGTTTTTTGACCATCGGCCCAGGTGTTAAGCACAAGAAAAGCCGGTTTGTTTTATCGGCTAACACGAAGATGAAGTTGATCAAGACGGTTGCACCGAGAAAGACGATCGACAAATGGATCAGGATGCATCACACTACTGGAATGTCGAAATTTCCTCGATTTGGCGATTCTGACGGTGCGATAACCGTCCGGGAAATAGGAAACCGCCTGTGAAATAGCAAAATTAATTTCCTTGACGGTGCACCGTCAGGGCTGGCTCGACAGGGTATTGCATATTCCTTGACGGTTCACCATCAAGGAAATAAAATTTTAAGTTCTTGTCGGTGGGAAACCATCAAGGAAAAAATGAAACCGTCAGGAAAATGAATTTCCCCGACGGTTAGGTGCACCCACAAGTTAATTACGAATTACCTGACGGTTATTTAATTTTCCTGTGTGTTTTTTCTGCAACCGTAAAGGTAATTAATTTACCCTAATTTAATTTCTCTGTGTGTTTTTCAAAAACCGTCAAGGTATTTCGAGTTTCCAGTAGTGTCAGACTCTATGAGAAGGGAAAGATTAGAGTCCAAGCTATCTTTTTTTTCTTAATTTTGTTAGCAAGTCGTGTCTAGCTTGGACTCGTGTCAAGGCCCGGGCTATAAATATAAAGCCCTGACCATTGTATCATGAATCAATCAATACAACAACAACACCACCTTTCGGCCGGCCACCCAAACCCTTAGGAGTTGGAGTAGAGTAGATTCAACTAGGTACCATCTAGTGGATGCTGGTCAATTATGCTTTCTATCATGATTTGGGTATCACCCTGTAGAAACAGGGCATGGTAGAACATGACCATCTCGTTAAGTCGAGACACCGATTCTTGCTTCAAAACTTGGCGTCATCCGGTGGAAGTCGAGTATTTGGTTAGGGGGAGCTTTTAGATAGGCGATGTTTAACTAGGAGAAGGGTAAAGTCATCAACACATTGCTTAAAACTTGTGTCATTCAGTGGACATTGAGTAGTTGTTTGGACGGTGCTTTTAGATAGGCAACGTCTGACCTAGGCCTGAAACGTGAATGGTGGGTTAGTAATCGGCTCTATTAGATTCGCGATCTAGTAGATTCATTAAGTTACTCGACATGTCTATGCTTTACATGCTTTATTTCATTGCAACAATATCATTACCCAATCAAGGATGGAAATGTTTGGGTTTATATCTTGTATATAATTGATTATTTTCGCTGATCTATATGCTTTACATGCTTATTCTTAATAGAACAGTTAATATGTGCTTTCATTGGCTATATCCTATTGATCTTGTACCGCTGACAGACCTGCGGGATGCAAATGCTCTGACTTGTATCGCTGACAGACGATGCAGGCATGCACGAAATCCTGTGCCAGTTGCTTCATGTTAGGAAAATGGAAGTCGCGCCCCAGGTGGTGCAACGTGCTTTGTACCCCCTCATGCCCGTCCTCATGACTGCCACCATGATCTCCTAGACCAGGGGAGAGCCTGGAGGGATCGATGTACAGGAGCCCGATAAATTAGACCATGCCATCGACGAGAGTCCAGGGGACCATGCGGGAGCCGGCACGAACTTCATCACGGGTTGCGACAAGGGCACGGTTGGTGTCCTATGCTTGGTGGAGATGCATGATGAAGTCGAAGCCTAATAGGTCCCCCACCCAGGTGGTATTGATGGATGGTTGTCATCATTGATCCAATAAGTACTTGCATTTGTGATGGTCCGTCTTGACGAGGAAGCGATGGCCCCATAGGTATGGCCTCTGTGGCGTATGGCGTGGACCAAGCCAAAGAGCTCCTACTCGTACGCGGCAAGGGCGCGATGGCTGGGCACAACTGGCCAACGGAAGAAGGCGATCGGGTGACCGTCCTGGATGAGCACCTCTTTTGCTACTCTAGCTAGTTTCATTGTAGCCATGACATTTGTTCATCTTCATCGTCTTGTAATGTTGAAGACTCCGATAATGATTAGAGTTACAATTAAATTGAAATCAGATTAAAAAATGTATAAAAAATGCACAAAATAAAATTTTATTAATTATTAATAATTAACCGCAAAATCCTGTCACTACTGGATTGAAACAAGAAGCCGGTAGTGATTATCGAGAGATCACTCTTTGGCTTCATCAACACGGTGGTGTTATTCATCCAACACCGTCGTCTTATTGCTTGAGACGACAATGATTGAGAAGAGAACACGACAGCTCGTGTTTACCTCGCTTTCCGGTAGTGTTCACGATGTGAACATTGCCGGCTCGTGTACCAACCCGGCAGCACCCACTTAGTGAACACCGCCTACTGATACCAGCTGGTAGTGTTCTTGTAGATAACATTGCTGGCTCATTATGCCACATGGTAGTGTTGTGGTAGATAACATTGTCGGGTGGCATCACAGCAGGCGTGTTAGCGAGGTGAAACACCGCCGGGGTTGGAAACACGACTTGGTAATGTTCCTTTCACATCAATGTCGGTACAAATATTTGACAGTGATGCTATCCCCCCCCCCCCCCCCAACTACCAACGTGGTTGTGTCGGTTCAAAATCCGACGATTGTAGGGGGGTTTTGAACCGACACTGACATGCAAATCTAGGGTAGTGTTGGGCTGCGCAATCAGATGGATGTTGGGCCATGATGTTGACACAGCCTGATAGGTAAGATAGTGTTGATTGGTAGAGACTCAACATTCACAAACTATGCTTGAACCAAGATTGATTTTGACCCTGACAACTGTTACACCGCTGCTCTGTTCGTTATATAGCAACCATTAGATATTTTCTTCCACAATAGAGTCACAAAAATGTGTTGAACACATGAGGCAATCCAACATGCCTTGTGTACTTTGTAGTACTGATGCATAAAACTAGAAGCTCCAGGTTTACAAAAACCATATGGTCCAATTTCATTGGACAGTGTGACAAAGACCGACGAACGCTCACCTATGAGGGACCCCATCGTGGCAAGCACACTTGGATTGCTCTAGGATTGGTATGCCACATAAAGTGCCTTCAAACACTCAGAGTCAGCTCAGATATGAATCTAAAAATAAAAACTGAAATATCTAGTTTTTGCCTTGGTACAGATCTCATAGTAATTATCCGACACTCTGATCCTAGTCTAGATTGAATGATCTATATATATATATGCATTTGGATGATTCGACATGAACTACACAACAGAGAAATGAAATTTGCATTTGAAGAGGAGCTACATTTTTTTCTTGACATGCCTTTCATGTTCATTAACAATATTTGCACAAGAAATACATATTTATGTTGACTTGCAAGTCCACGACACAGCATTAGTAAGCCGTTGTTATGTAGTACACCGAGTATATAATGCTATATAGTATTATTAAAAAGACGAGGACCAGGAAGGATCAGATCAATGTTCTTGTTTAAGCAGGGATCATTGCTGGATCGGAGCGCTAACAACAGCCTCCGGCTCAGTCCCAGATGTGCAATGCTCTATGCAATAGCATTTGAACCAGTTACAGTAGCCGTCATCGGCGCTTTCTTGTAGGCATGTAATCAAGCAATCAGGGTCACTAAAAGTCGGAAAGCATAACCCTTTATAATTGCCGCTCAGCCGTTCAGGGCAAGGATATTTTTGTCCAGACGCAGACTCTGCATGGTTCAGATCTAGGCATCGACATTTAGGCAATAAATGTTGAAAGTGCATCAAACAATTTTTAGCACAATATTAGTCAAATTACATCATCGCTTGCAACATGTATTTATGAGTGTGGATGCGTACATACCATGAGCTGCCATGATGATAGGTAGGAGGACGATGACTAGAAGGACGACAAAGAGATTCCTTTTTGAAGGCGCCATTGCGCCTTATCTGGTGGAATTAAGTACGTTAAAAGTAGACTAGGCGAGCAGATTTGTAGCGACGAAGTTTGAAGAAGTCTGGCAACCACGCACTTGACTTAGAGTGAGCATATATATATATACTCTTAACAAATAAACACTATGACTACCCAATGGAAAATCCAGCGGGTTGGCAGCTAGGAGCGGGTCACAAGTGACACAAATAGCGATGCCAGCTCTCCATGTTGCAAGCAACACTAAAAATTATGGCAACAGGTCAAATGATGTGTACACAACATCATGCATGATGTGTGCTTTTACTAGTTGCTGATGTAATATCATCAATGTGCTTCTGTGGCGGAAAACACAAGCCCAAAATAAAGAATTGAGAACATAAACACAGAATATTCCTGCTCCTGACGGAGGATTTGAGGGGAATAATGTATTGCTCTCTTAGTTTCTTCATATATTATTGTTATTGTAATCCGTAAATAACTTTGTATATTCCTATTGTATGTCTGATACATCCAATGGTACGGTTGTCTATCTTGATATATTGTTATGTCGCATACGTCGTCTCCTACCTGTCATCGTGATGACAGCCGGTACGTGCACAAGCTATATATGTATATATATGCACATGCATAACAAGTCGCATGATGCCATGTCTTTTGATCCATTATTTTTTTGGCGAACGAACAATGTTCTTACATTTACCATAGAGATGGCCTCCTTTGGGGATAGCAAATACCAGCAAGCACCTCAGCGGCACCTTCGAAGGAGTGTGCGGGTCTGTATTCCAATTCATTGATGCCTTCCTAGCCAATAGTAAAGATAACATCGGGGTGAGTGCCATAACTTCCTATTTTGTTGCTACTACCTTAATTACGAATTGCTAGCTCGCCCTAACATTGTTGCTGCCTTTAGAGCATCTCTACCAGTTCTCCAATACCACCCCCAATCCCCATAAAACTGTGATATTGAGGGGAGATCACACAAATTTCTTGCTCCAGCAGTCCCCCAATATGACCCCTTTTTTGGTGGCCACCAAAAATCAGCCCATCTCCCCTCAAATGAAGGGGGAGTTGCATCTCTCCCAAAGCTGGGGGCCACCCAACTGTCATCTTCCTCCTCTCGTTCCTCTCTGCCTCCACTGCTAGCTGTTGCTCATCTCCCTCCTCGCCCAGGGAGACGCTCCTCCCTCACCTCGCTGGAGCAGATCAGTGCGTGTGATGGCCGATCGAGCTGTTGCCGGCGCGGATCTCGCGTGTGGCGCTCAAATTGGACGCAACATCACGCACACCATGCCTCGGAATCAACGCACACGGGCGGTGCGGAGAGGAGAGGGCGCCATGGCCGGAAGCGGAGAAGGCGCCATGGCCGGGAGTGAGACGGGGAAGAAGGCACCGTGTGGGAGAGAAGGTGCGCCACTGGCCTCCATGCTTCGGTCGCGCCCATCATCGGGCCGATGGCCTGGGCCCGGGCAACCTGCTTGGGCAGCGCGTGGGGAGCTGCGGGCGACGCGGTGGCAAGCTACGGTGGAGTTGTTGGCGGCGCGGGGGTACCTGCGGGCGACGCAGTGGGGAAGACGCGTACGACAAAGTCCCGATGCGGGAGAAGATGAATGAGCGGAGAGAACACAAAAATAAAGGAAAATAAATATGCTGACAGATGGGTCCCACATATTGGGGAAGATTATTAGTGATCTGCTGCAGCATGTCCTCCCAATAATCAGAAAAGTAGTATTGGGCTACCCCAATACCAGTTTATTAGGGATGTTTTATTGGAAAACTGGTGGAGATACTCTTATGCCACTAGTTAGGCTCCTATCCCTGCCAGGTCTCCATGTAATAATTATGTATTGTGTGTTTTCCTAATGGTAACCACAACTCCGGTTACTTGTGTTGTTGTGGCAAATAAATTTGTGGCATCAGTAGAGCTTGACACGCAAACTAGATGTCCTCATGATATTGTGGTTGTGTTTCCACCCATAACGTAAAATGGCGCCACTACTTGGGAGAGAGAAGGTGCCCGCCAGTGGAAAATCAAATTGTCTAAATGCAAGTTTGCTCAGCGTCGTATTGCATACTTGGGACATGTTTTGTCTGCTGATGGATTGTCTGAGACCCCACAAAGATTCAGGCAATTTGCTCTTGGCCGATTCCAGCACGTCAAAGAACTACGAGGGTTCCTTGGGCTGGCGGGATACTATAGGAAATTCATCCGCCATTTCAGTCTCATTGCAAAACCTCTGACAGATCTCTTGCACAAGGACACTATGTTTATCTGGACCTCGGTTCACCAGTCGGCCTTCGAAGTCCTCAAGGCGGCCTTGTGTTCGGCGCCGGTGCTAGCATTGCCAAATTTTTCTAAAGAATTTCACATTGAAATAGATGCTTCAGGTTCAGGCGTGGGTGTTGTGCTTATGCAACAAGGGCATCCGCTAGCTTATATCAGCAAACCTTTGGGCCCGAGGAATTTGGGGTTGTCGGCCTATGAAAAGGGGTACCTCGCAATTCTAATGGTTGTTGATCAGTGGTGCCATTACCTCCTTCAAACAGAATTTGTTATTCACATGGATCATTGGAGCTTGATTCATCTGAATGAGCAACGGCTTCACACCCCGTGGCAGCAACGGGTGTTTACTAAACTTATCGGCCTCGCTATCGAGTTGTGTATCGAAGGGGTGGATAATTGCGCTGCGATGCTCTGTCCCGCAGATCTTCTCCGAGTGGTGAGCTGCTGGCCGTCTCTTCTCCGGTGCATGCTTGGTTGGCGTCTTTGGCGGATTGGTACCCCACTGATGAGGAAGCTAAGGCACTGCTGTCAGATTTGTTGATCGATCCTGCATCTCATCTGCCTTATTCGCTGAAACAAAGGATCATTCTCTATGATGGCCGTGATTGGCTGGGATGCTCTGCAATGCCAAGTGCTGGTTGCCCTCTATGACAGCCCAGTGGGTGGGCACTCAGGGGTTTCAGCTACGTTTCAGAATGTAAACAAGTTGTTCTTCTGGCCTAGCATGTGAGCTTCGATCCGTGATTATGTGCAAGCTTGTGCTACCTATTCCAAGGCTAAGCCAGATCGGGCTGCATACCCTGGCCTGCTCCAGCCATTGCCAGTACCACGAGCTTCTTGGGAGGTAATCTCAATGGATTTCGTAGAGGGATTTCCATTGTCAGGTTCTTCCAATGCTATTCTGGTCGTCGTTGATAAATTTTCCAAGTTCGCTCATTTTGTGCCATTGAAGCATCCCTTCTCTGCTTCCTCTATCGCCCAACTTTTCATGGACAACATATACAAACTCCATGGGCTGCCTCTGGCTATCATTTCTGACCGCGATCGCATCTTTAGCAGTGGATTTTGGCAGACCTTGTTCACATTGGCACGCACTGAGCTTCGTATGAGTACAAGTTACCACCCGCAGACTGAAGGTCAGACGGAGCGGGTCAATCAGTGCATGGAAACTTACCTCCGGTGCTTTGTGCAATCTTGCCCGACTAAATGGAGTAAGTGGCTCGCTCTTGCAGAGTTCTGGTATAATTCGAGCTTCCATTCTGCTCTTGGTTGTTCACCATTCGAGGTTTTTTTATGGATTTCCTCCAAGACACTTGGGATTGGACATTGATTCTGTGACTCCAGTTCCATCTCTGTCAAGCTGGTTGGAAGAACGGGCACCGATGCATGAATTGGTCCGTCAGCATCTCGCCGCACTCAGGAAAGGATGAAGAGGCAGGCCGATAAGCACCGCCGAACGCCGGTTCACCGTCGGGGGCTTGGTATTTGTCAAGCTTCAACCATATGTGCAGGCTTTAATAGCTCGCCGAGCTCATCACAAGCTGACATTCCGCTTTTTCGGTCCATTTCCAGTTCTTGCTCGTATTGGCAAAGTGGCGTATCGTCTGCAGCTGCCTCCTGGACCATCAATTCATCCGGTGTTCCATGTTTCCCTCGAAAAAATCTTCGCGACCAGCTGGTGAGCCCGAGTCTTCCTTTCCCGATCTAATTGATCTATAGGTGCATGTTCGCGTGCTTCAACGCCGCTGGACTTCGGTGATCACCCGGTGGAAGAGGTCCTGATCGAGTGGTCTCACATGCACCCGTCTTTGGCGACATGGGAGTCTCGGAGTCGCTCAAGCAGCAATTTCCCAGAGCGCCGACTTGGGGTCAAGCCGCTTCTCAACGCCGGGGGAATGTCAGCTATGAGGAACAAGGCCCAATGGCAAACTACAAGCCCACCAGCAAGCCCATGGACCGGGAAGACACCAGCTCTACATCAAGGCCCAAGAGGATGGCGAAGCCCAACGTGCGCCTGGCTGGCTCCGAGTGACAGCACTGAGACTTTTATATTTCGTAAGCCGAGAGAGAGAGAGAGAGAGAGAGACGACATGAAATTTGTAATCCCCAATTCGAACTCGAACTCATCTTCTTCCTCAAGCTTTCATCGCTAAGGCGAACCCCCTTCTTCCTCTCCAATGCTGTAATCTGCTACCGGTTCTAGCGATTTATTAACACCATGGCTGCCACTCAAGCTTGCAGCTTCGTGCGGTCAGCGTGCGCGTCCTGCCTGCTGCTGGCTATCGATGCGTTGGGAGACAGAGCAGAGCGGATGAAAACGATGTTGTGATTAGGACGAACAAACGATGAAGGAACAACAATCAAACCGCTGGGGGACACAAGATTTAACGTGGAAAACACCTCCAATGTGAAGGGGAAAAACCACGGGCGCAGCCATCAAACACTCCTCACTATAATTAAGAGTAGCAGTTTACAATGCCGTACGGCGGCTTACAAGATGATCTCCAGTGAAACCCTAACAAGGGTATATGTACCGCACCGCCTGTGCTCCGGCCCAAGCCTCCAGCGATGAGCCTCCATCTTTCGGTCAGTCAGAAGTTGGCCTTTATCTTGGGGGATGAATTTGGAATATACTCAGTAGGGGAAGGCATAAGATCGAGTTGTACAATGGCATTCAACAGCTAGCTCAGGCTATGGTAAAGTAAAGTAGTAATTGTTCCACGCGGCAAATCAAACATTGCGTGGCAAATCTCACACCGTACCAGTTCATCCTTCGTACTGGTGGGAGGGCGGCGGTGGCACTGGAACCTTTTCCTCTTCGTCGCTGCCTTCTCCTGTTCCTCAAACTTCTCAAACTTCTTCACCTGCTTCTAGACCGTCTCGACCACCTTGATCCTTCGGCCTTCATTTTTTGAAACTTCGCCGCCGCAATTTGCTTTTTATTTGTTCGGAAGGAGTTACGCTGTCACCATGGCTAAGCTTCGTTGTTGACAGCATGGGTAACCTATATGTAAATGCATGGCAGTAGGCATCGCAGATGGCACACGGCGAGCATAGTAGACGTCTCCCCTAGCATTTTGAGTTTTTTCAAAGCCTATAAGAGCTGCTTCTTCATATAACCCTTGTCTAAAATTGGAGTAGAGCAGAAAAGGAAGGTAATTTATAGTCGACCCCACCCATTTCTAGACGCAGGCCTCCTTGACCCGAGCCATACTGCATATACGCGTAGATGTGTCATATGCGTGGACTGTTTCCCCATTTGAATTAACAAGTGGAGAGGTAGTACTGATAACTAGAGCTGACGATCGATGTTTCAGGGTTGACGTAGAAGGTCAGACCGGATCGTGACGTGCAGTGTAGCAAAGAAACATTAAGGGAAGGAGACTCTCCCGACCATTCAAAGAAACCAAAATGAGGAAAGGAGACAAATCGAGCTTGTTCTGTTGCCAATTCACCAATCATTTTAGTAGTTTTAGCCTATATGTATATGAACATATAATCGTATATGAGGTACACCGTACGTACACAGCGCTTACCCAACTTACTAAGTTCACTTTGGTTCCTTTCTGAACCTAGCTTAAGCTAGAACCAAATAAACTATGAGGTCCCCAGCCTCCCAGGTGCGGCGGCCAGCAGGTGCTCTAGTTAGCATGGCTGAAGACGCGGTTTCTTCTGACAAGGTGAT
This sequence comes from Themeda triandra, assembly GCA_018135685.1. NCBI lineage: Eukaryota > Viridiplantae > Streptophyta > Magnoliopsida > Poales > Poaceae > Themeda > Themeda triandra. The sequence goes on from JAENPR010001438.1 coordinate 11,635, forward strand.
TATACTGTATCCACTAGTCGGTACACATTTGTTCTTCATGAACTTAACCCAATTTCTAATGTCTGTTTTTCACATAGAGGGAATTCGATACCAGCAGTCCAGCACAAGCGCGCATATCCAGTCATTGATGCCGATCATTACGCTTCTCGCGGCCGGCATCGTGGTGCCGATGACGGTGGAGCACTCGAACAAGAAGTAGGCCATGCACCCGCCCACTGCTCCTACCTTATCTTGGTCTCCGGGCTGTCACTCCGCAGCCTCGTCACCAACGAGTTCCTCAGCCCCACGCCATGCCAGCGCGAGGCGTCCCTTGGTACAGATTTGATAATTACCCTAACTCTCTTACCAAGTCTAAATTGAGCAATCAACATATGCATTTTGATGGTTCGGCATGAGCTACGTAATGGAGAAACCCAGTTTGCATTTGGAGAGGTGCTCCGATTTTTTCCAACACACCAATTTTGATCATCAACAATATTTTTATAAGAAAATTCAAATTTATTTTGCCCTGCAAGTCCATGACACAATATAAGTAATTATGTAGCTAGTAGGTACACCGAGTATACATATATTATTATTAGACGTGTGCTGCGAATGATCGGACCATTATTCAGGCGGGGGTGCATTTGTCGGATCATTGTTGGATTGGAGCGCTAGCAACGACCTTAGTCCCAGAGGTGCATTTGACATAGCAACCAGCACTGATAGTTGCTACATGCACCATTAAATTTGCCACTGCTTTCTTCTAAGCATACCTGATTGCAGTGGGGATCGTTTATCACTCCAAAGCATACCCCATGATAATTGCCGCTCAGGTGTACATCGCAAATTGGTGTCCCTACATGATGAAAGCACATCAAACAACTTTTCAAAATATTAATCAATTAAATGATATCACCACTTGCAACATGTAGTTCATGCATGTGCATATGTACATACCACGAGGATCTGCCATGACAACAGGTAGAAGGACGACTAGGAGGATGGCAGAAAGATTCATTTGTGAAGGTGTCATTGCTTCTTGTCTAGTGGAAAGTTAGTATGTCAAAGAAGACTGAAAGAACAGATTTATTGCGATCGAGATTGGGAGAAGTCTGACAATCTCTTGATTATGTGGGAGCATATATATATATACTCCTAACAAAAAAAATAACACTACCCATTGCACAAATCCAACGAATTTGGTGCGAAGAATGCTGGCAGCTCTAAAAATTAAAGGCAACAACAGGTCACATGTGACGTACAAATGGCAGGTGAATAATATATAAAGTAGAGTGAGTATAATAAGGCTATATACCAGTTCATATGCAGGCTGTATACATGTCCACGTTAGACAAATCCTTGCTGGAATAAGAAGAGAGGCACGAGCGGGCACTTGGCTTTACCTCCCGGCTGTGTGCGTTGTACAATAGCGTTTTACTTTGTCATGGAAAATTCTATGGGCTGTGCACAAGGGCATTTAGCCGGCTGCCAGCTGTGTTTCTATCCCTGCTCGATCGTATAGTCCAACTCTGCACAGCTTTTCTCAAGGGCATGCTTGAGATAGTTCTGCTTGTGCGGCGGTAAACACTAGAAGAATAATAAGTGCTTTTAATTAATTTTCCAAATACAAATAGATGTATGTTCCCCCCGGTCTGACGGAGGAGTGTAGGAGTTTCTCCGGACGTTGCTGCGGCAGTTTGTTGGATAAATTATTAATGTGATATATGGTACATATTCTCTGTGGTAATTCATGACAGTAGAAGGATGATTGACTAATAAAAATATAAAAATGAGCTGCTATTAGTAATTACACTATATAGGAGTAGGTAGAAAATTACACTTTATCTGTTCCATTCAAGCTAGGTAAATTCTGCTCTATACAGCCAGAGGAAAATGATGGGGAAAATAAATATAAAAAATAGTGCACAAAAAGTTTTCTTGATATATGTATGTACATAACACTGGAAAACTCGTCATTGATAATAGTTCCAAGCCGCTATACAGATAGGTACCAGTTTTGTTACGGGTTGGTGTCATCAACCAGTACCAAAGGGCCTCGAAGGGGCTACCAAATTTAGACCCGATACTAACTTAGCGTTCATCACACCGGGTCTTTAACAACTAACCGGTACTATGATAATGAGAGGGATCGAAATGGTCTTTCTACTAGTGGGGATTCAACAATATTTCTAGCAACATAGTTTGGTCAAAATGGATGGAGGCATAGAGAATATCGTATGGATTTTCATAACATTTCCAAAAAAAATCAAAATTATTAAAAAAAGAATCCAGAGCAACGAATATGATCAAAATTGAAGAAACTCCTCGTGCCACCAAAACAATTTTTTTCGCATTTCCTCGCTTCACAGTGCACGCATCAACAACGTTTCATGAGGAAATGGGAGAGGATAAGAAGCAATTTCGTTTCCACTCAAACTCTGCTAGGCGCTGGCACAACGTCCGTGTCATCTAATTGACTAGACAATTCCGTGCTGTGTAGCCTGTTTTTCAAAAAAAAAAAAAGAATCGGTATTGTTGGGAAAGGCATCTCAGCAGCGGAGACATGACACATGCCTACGGGAACTAACCCCCAACTTATTCTTATCTTTTGCACATGTCTGTTGTGCAGGACCGGATCGGAGGCCAGATGCTCGACGCCGGAGACCATGCCAACTCACGCCCTCGAATGTCTCCGATCGCCAGGCGGAGACACCGGTCCAGCGGTGGAGACCTCAGGTTTCCGAGCGGAGACATCAGGCGAGCAGCGGAGGGCTCCGGTCTCACGGCGGAGACATCAGGCCGGCGGCGTAGGCCTTAGGTCCCAAGGCGGAGACACCAGGACGATGGCGGAGACATCAGGACGGTGGCGGAGACAGCAGGCTGGCGCAGAGGCATCTGGCCCGCAGCCGAGGTACGCCGGCCATTGAAGATGGCCCACCAACGGCCCAGGGGCAAGGAGGACGTCGTGCACTTTGAAGGCCCAGGAGGAGCCCACGGGCCGCAAAGCGCTTCGGGAAGGCCACCAGCCCAGCTGCACTTCAGCGGACGACTTTGGCCCTGCCAACCCCACCTGGAAGGGTCATAGGATTAGGGTTTCCTTGTTTCCCCTCAGGGGTTGTAATGTCTTTTTGTACAAGGGAGCTGGGCTGGCTATAAAAGGAGCCCCCCTGCCCCCGTTGTAAAGTGTGATTCCCTGGAGTGGAAGAGCTTCTCTTCTTCACTCTCTAGCATTGTAATCGTGATTGCAATTGAATATTAAAAACCTGCTGGAACCGAGTTCCAACAGTTGGCGCCCACCCGTGTGTCTGGCCGAAGATATCACTCACAGATGCCAACAAGAAAGCAAGTAGCGGCCGCCGCCGCTCGGCGAAGACGTGCCGCCGCCGAGGCGGAGGCACCTGAGCCACCCCGAAGAGGCAGACCGCGGAGGTCTGCACGAAGCACGTATGCCTCCGAGCAGGTAATCGAAGGCGAAGAAAATGACGATGGTCACGGCGAAGATGAACCACCGCCGACGAACCAGTCCAATGACGAAGACCAGAACGATGAGGTAAGCCGGCTGATGGCTGAAAGGCAACGCATGGAAGCAGAAAGAGACAGGCTGAGAGCAGAGCAAGCGGCCACGCTCGTGGCAATGCACCTCTCGCAGCCGAAGAGATAAGGCAGCAAATGGCGATACTGCAAGCAGAAATTCAGAGCATGCTGCCCATAGCAATGAATCAAAACAACACCACAACAACGCCACAGCTCAGCCAATACATGGCTGCAACGCCCACTGGAATTCAGGGAATAGAAACACCTCCGATCATGGTCTACCAGAGGACGTTCGATCCGAAATCTCCGCTATCAGAAGGCCTCCAGAAGGCACCATGGCCTCCGGGCTACAAACCCATGGTACGCCTGTACAATGGAAAGACAGATCCACGGCAATTCCCGATGAGTTTTGAGGGCAAAGAGTAGCCTCCGCGGGAGGAAATGACATGTTGTCCTAGCCAAATCCTTCGTCATCGCCGCAGCAGGACGACGCCCTAACATGGTATTCCATGCTGAAGCCCAAGACAATCTACTCATGGGAAAACCTAAGGGATAAGATAATAGCCAACTTCAAAGGATTCTCAAGTGAATCCTTGTCGTCGCAGATCTGTTTAGCAACAAACATGACAAGGGGGAACCGCTAAGGGATTACTTCCGAGATTCCCTGCACCTCGAGCAAAGGCACCGGGATGTGCCTGACGGCGTTGCAATTGAAGCAAAGAATCAAAGGTCTCCGAATAGGGCCCTTCGCAAGCCACTTAGCAAGGGAAAACCAGCCACCATGGAGAAGCCGCATGAAGAATTCGAGAAGTACCGCAGACGACAATGACCTCCGAAAAAGGCCGGATGAAGGCGAAGGCCGTAGCAAAAAATCTTATAGCGAAGAAAGAATGAGACAACAGTCTTATGACAGAATTCTCAGCAAAGACAGGTCTTCAATGTGCAGAACAGCCAGCCTCAGCGCCCGGCAGAGAGAGAGCCAGGGAACGGTCAAGATACGAAAGCCCAGAGCAACCAAGGTTTCAACAAGAACAAGGCCAAGAACTGAAACAAGAACCAGAAACCAAGAAGGCACTATTGCATTTTCCATGGAGAAGAGAAGGGGCATAGCACCAAGGAATGCCCAGAAACCAAAGAAACAATGGATAGGATGAAGAGCAAGCAGCAACCACAGCAACCTACGCAAGAGCTAGCCAGACAAGTGAATCACACCTTCACTCCGCAGTATCATCAGCAATACAACCCAAGTTTCCCAGGGTACAACAACAGCGCCTTCCCCCAGCAGAGCGTCGCACACCAGTACTATCCATCATCTTTGTCAGCGTGGCGACCTGTGCAATACCAAACATCTCAGTACAACAACCAAGCGCCCGTCGGGACAGACAGCACAGTGACGTACATAAACACTCGACCTCCACAAATCTCTATGATAGAAACACCTCGCTGTCGCAGCACAAAAGCAAAAGAAAAAAGATGCGGCTTTACCTCCGCCTCTCGCAACAAAGGCAATACGATGCCCTACCAGCACCTCCGCAGAGGGCCATCCGCTCCGGCGCAGCATCAAGGCCGAACCTCCGATTGAGAATCGATGAATCCACACTCGCTTCCGCCCACAATAGGAATGATACTGCCAATAGCCGGAGGCTCAGCGATGGAGTTCGAAACAAAGAGGCAGAAAAAAGACCACCTCCGATTGGTAAACAATGTGGCTGTACAAGGAGCACACCGAACAATAGAATGGTCTAAGGCCCAGATCAGTTTTTCAGAGGAGGTCCTCCGATTGAAAAGTTACCCTCACACCTATGCGATGGTCATAAAGGTAAACGTGGCAGGATGGGAGATAAACAGAATACTGGTTGACTCTGGGAGTTTGGCAGACATCATCTTCGCAAGTGTGTTTGATCAAATGAAACTCAGCCAGTCTCAGCTACAACCCCCTGATACACCTCTGATAGGATTCGGAGGAAGAAAGATTCACGCACTCGGGAAAATTTCCTTGCCAGTATCCTTTCAAGATGGGGATAAGGTGAGAACGGAGTACATCACCTTTGACGTAGTAGACATATACTACCCTTACAATGCAATCCTAGGAAGAGGATTCGCTAACAAGTTCAACGTGGCCATCCACATGGGTTACCTTTGCATGAAAATGCCAGCATTGCACGGAATCATCACAGTTCGTGGAAGTCAGAAGGAAGCTAGAAACATAGAGAGAGCCATATACAAGGCCCACAGGAACATAAACACGGTAGCAACGGATGAGCCACCGGACATGCCAGGGGGGAAAACGGACATGAAAGATCAGGAGGACACGATAACAGTACCGCTTGATGAAGCAGTGCCGAACAGAAAGGTCACAATCGGAGCAAACCTATCAGAGGAGGAACGAAGAGAATTGCTCGACCTCTTATCTAAGAACAGAGATGTCTTTGCATGGTCAGCAGAAGACCTTAAAGGAATAGGGAGAGACATAATTGAGCATACCTTAGATTTGAACGAAAACGTCAAGCCAAGAAAGCAAAGGCAGAGAAAAATGTCAGAGGAACGCACTTTGGCCGCCAAGGCGGAGGTGCAGAGATTATTGGATGCCAATGTCATAAGAGAGGTAAAATATTTTAATGGTTAGCAAATGTAGTACTAGTCCCAAAGAAAATGGGAAGATGCGCATGTGCATCGACTTCACCGACCTGAACAAAGCATGCAAAAAAGACCCATTCCCGGTACCAAGAATAGATGCCTTAGTCGATAAGGCCGGGTGCAAGAGATTCTCCCTCTTAGACTTTTTTTTTAGGATATCATCAGTCCGGCTCAAAAAAGAAGATGAGGAAAAGACAAGTTTCACTATCCCAACCGGCACCTACTGTTTCATACGAATGCCAGAAGGGCTTAAGAACGCAGGGTCAACTTTCGCGAGAATGGTGCAAGCCGTGCTAAGGTCTCAGTTGCAGAGAAACATCATAGCCTACGTCGATGACATCGCCGTAGTAAGCAAAGAACCGGAGAACCATCTAGAAGATCTCAAGGAAACCTTTGCAAACCTTAGGGAAGCCGGATTAAAGCTAAACCCGGAGAAATGCGTCTTTGGAGTCAGCAGGGGAAAAATGTTGGGGTATGTCGTCGGACCCGAAGGACTCAGGGCCAACCCAGACAAAACAAAAGCCATCTTAGCCATGCCGGAACCATCAAGCAAAAAAGAGGTCCAACGACTAACAGGAAGAATCGCAGCCTTGAACAGGTTCATCTCAAAATCAGCCGAACGCAGCCTCCCCTTTTTCAAAGCACTCAAAGCCAACGAAAAATTTGAATGGGGACCAGAGTAGTCGGAAGCCTTTAGGCAGCTGAAGAAATACATGGCCGAGGACCTAATGGTGGCAGCTCCGGACAAGGATGAACCACTCATGTTGTACGATCAAGATCGGCAAGAGGGCAAAGAAGTGCGGTACTTGTGCAAGAGAAACAGTAAACGGCAAGCATGTGCAACAAACAAAGGTACTATGTGTCTGAGGCATTGCAAGGGGCAAAGCTGAACTACACGGAGATTGAAAAAATAGCATACGCAGTGGTTACAGCATCAAGGAAGCTAAAGCACTACTTTCAGGACCACACTATTCTGATCCCGACATCACAACCATTGGCCGAGATCCTGAACAACAAGGAAGCCTCAGGAAGAATAGGCAAGTGGGCCACAGAATTATCTCAGTTCGAGATCAAGTTTGTCACCAGGACAGCGATCAAGTCGCAAGCGCTAGCGGATTTCCTTTCAGAATGGGTGCCGGCAAATACCTCCGAATCAAAATCGGAGGTATCTCATTGGACCCTTTTCACGGACGGCGCCTGGGGAATCCAGGAGCCGGCCTCCGCGAGCCGCTTTCACCATCAGGAATCAGGTCAAAATATGCAGCCAGACTGTGCTTCAAAGCAACAAACAATACGGCAGAATATGAGGGTGTCATCCTGGGATTGACAAAAGCAAAGGCACTTGGAGCCACTCACGTGCTTGTAAACACGGATTCACAGTTGGTAGCAGGACAGGTGGAAAAAGAGTACACCGCAAGGGAGCCTGAGCTCGCGAGATACCTAGAGGTTATGAGAGGCCTTGAGAAAAGATTCAAGGGTTTCACACTCAGGCACATCCCAAGGGGAGAAAATACAGAGGCTGATGAGTTAGCAAAGGCAGCAGCAAACAAGCTTGACATGCCGAAAGACACGTTCTGCCAAGAGGTACAACAACCGGCCACGGCCAGGTTGAACAAACCATTTGCGGAGGTACTGCTAATCCAACCAGAAGACTGGAGGCAACCAATCATAGATCAGATCAACGGCAACCATGTCACCACAGATGAAGCCAGCGCAATAAGGTTGTCAGCCCGAGCAAGGAGCTACACCATAATAGAGGGGCAGCTGTTCAAAAGAGGCATAGTGCAACCATTGCTCAAGTGCCTAACCATTGAAGAAGGCCAGGAACTCCTACGCAGCATTCACGCAGGCATTTGCGGATCCCACATAGGTCCAAGGGAATTATCTGCAAAAGCTATTCGCCAAGGCTTTTACTGGCTGACTCATATAAAAGACGCCCTGCGCATAGTGAAGACGTGCGGCGCTTGCCAAAACTTCTCAACAAACCAAAGCAGGCAAGGGGGGAGACACAGCTCATCCCAATAACATGGCCTCTGCAAAGATGGGGTATGGACCTCGTCGGGCCACTCCCACCAGCTCAAGGAGGCAGCAAGTACGCGGTGGTGGCAGTAGAATACTTTACAAGATGGATTGAGGCAAAGCCGCTATCAACCATCACTTCAGAAACAGTAAAAAAAAATTTCTGGCGGAACATAGTGTGCAGATTCGGCGTCCCAAGAACCTTAACAGTGGACAATGGAAAGCAATTTGATTCTGACAAGTTCAAAGAGTTTTGTAGAAGTATCGGTACTCAGCTGGCCTTTGCCTCAGTGTACCACCCAGAAAGCAATGGGGCTGTTGAGAGGTCCAACAGGATCATATTCTCAGCAATCTCAAAAACGCTACACGGATGGAAGAAAGGGAAATGGGTCGAGGAGCTACCTAAGGTCGTGTGGTCTCACAACACGAACATCTCACGAGCCACCGGCTTCACACCATTCAAGCTGCTGTACGGAGAGGAGGCTATGATGCCTGAGGAGTTAAAAAACCGAAGTCTCCGAGTCATGAAGCAAGCACTAGCAGAAAAAGAGGAATACAGCAAGGAGATGATAGAGGCAGAGAGGCTAGAAGCTGTGGACAACATAATCAAATACCAGAACCAAACAAAAAAGTGGAGGGATGCCAAGGTGGTAACCAAAGACATCGAAGAGGGAGATTGGGTCCTGCGTCGGAAACCGAACGCACCAAACGCAGGGTGGGAAGGACCCTACCTAGCTCACCAAGCAGGGAGGAAAGGATCGTTCCTCTTGCAAGATGAAAACGGGAAAGTATCAACTCACACCTGGAATGTGGACAACCTCAGGAAATACTACGTCTGAAATGTAAGGAGCCACCGTAAATCTATAAGCGGAGGTATCCAGTAGTTTATTTTCATGTCTCTTTTTCTTTCCATTCAAGCCGGTTTGCACTCTTTTCCTCACACGGGGACTCCTTATCGGAGGTGAGGTTTTTAACGAGGCAACACCGTTGTAATCAACCTCTGCAATATATAAAGAGGACCCCGAGAAATAGCAGTAGACAGCAAAGTCGAAAGCAGCTGGCAACGCAGCTGCAATATTCGACGAGGGCTTTAAGCACCAAGCGAGGTCACTTCAAACTTCGCCTTGATCGGCGGGCCTCAAAAAGATTTGTAAGTGACCTCCGAAAAGGTTGAAAACCCTTGGAAAAAGACTTGACGAGTCAGGCACTAAGGGATCCACAAGGCCAAAAAAGGCTTCACCAAAATCGGAAAAAGACCCAGCAGACAGCTAGGGCACCGATATCAAAAGAAAGGTCGCATAGCTGACCAGTTGCTAGTCAAGCCTCCGCAAAGCCAGCGGAGGTATCCCAAACACAATTAGCAAAGACTAAAACAATCAAAGCCCTTCAGCCGACACAAACAAAAAAGGCTAGCAACAACAAAGAGGAGATAACATGCCTGCTTTGCAAGCCACTCCAGTCCGTTAATTTGCATACAAGTACAAAATTAAGGCTACAAGAATCGCCAATACCTCGGCTCTAAGTAACCTAAGCTCAAGAGAAGGCATGCTATTTCCTACTATTACAATCAGCAAACGAGCCTGCAAAAGAGCAAAGAGCGCTGCAATTCTCCATCGCCGAGGAGAAGAGGTCCCTCAGCACTGACGGACTTCGGCTGCTGGTACATGGAACCCAAACTGCTAGGCAAGGCACATCATATTAAGTCGCCCCGCAAAAAAGCCAAGCACTGCAGGGCGATCTCTCAGAACAATGGACCAAGTGCCAAACACAGTTGTATTCGTAGCCGGATACCAACCCAAGCCCCTCAGCAGAAGAGTGGCACACAACTGCGACATAGCCATTATGAATTCTCACTCAGTATCAGCCCCAAAAACATTTAACAAAGGAGCCATACGCTCATGAAAGTAAAACACTGGATAAACTACACAAAATGACCAAGCAGCATCAGAAACCACAAGCCTTATATAGGCTCGGGAGGGGAGAAGGCTAATAAATAGTCTAACCAAAAGCAGAGAAGTAAACACCTTGATCTGCAATCCAGTGCATTAAAAGACCAAGTTGTGTATCATAGCCATTAGTGGCAATCAAACGCTTTCAATCACAGTGTGTACCAGACGCAATCCCATGCATTCATAGCAAGAGCCCACATCAACAAAGCAATTGTCCTCGGCCCTAAGCAGTTATGAGGGCATATCATGCAAAATCAAATACAAAATCCCCAGCATTCACTTGGAAAATGTACCAAAGATCAGAAGTAATTAAGGCAACAAGCCATAGCAAGGCCTATAAAAGGGAAGCGACCTCAACACCCACCCCCAGCATCACACAAGGAACAAGTCCAGAGAGGGGGGATGAAGGTTGACGTATACTTAGAAGAGCTCCACAGTAGCACTAAGAGACAGCGTAGGGCCACATAGACCAAAATGCACACCACCCTTTTCTTCAGAGCATGTACTAGCGAGCCTTTCCTCGAGAAGAAACCGGGCTAGGGGGATACCGCGTAAGAATTCGTAACGTCCCCTATCCCCGCAAAACTCGCTCGCCTAAAAAGCCTCGAGGACCGGTGGTACCTAGCAACAAGTTGAGAATCCCCATGAGCAAGGGACCATGCCCAATTAGCTATAGTAGGAGAAAAGGCAGCGCTAAGGACCTAATCTCCATGCCGTAGCATGGAACCATGTAAAACAAAATGACCATTCAAAGAGTAATAAAAAAGGTGCCTAAGTAAAAACCTCTGGAATCTTGTCAGAAACCTCTGCGTGTAGAGCAAACATAATCTAGATTACCGCTGCAACGCACGGAGAAAAGCCTCCGAGGTTACAGGCAAACGAAGGCATTGCCTCCGAAAAAAAAAGGAGGAGGGCTTCGATGTCAAGGAAAAGGCCTAGCATTTCCATGCCTTAGCACGAAGCCATGTAAAACCAGTGCAAGCCATTCACAAAGATCATAAAAACTTGGCCTCCAAAATTTTCTTCGCAACCTCCGCATATAAAATGAAAACCTCCGAGTTACAATACAGCATACGAAACAAATCCTAAGAAAAAATTACAAGCAGGCACGTACATTGCTTCCGGGAAAAACAAGAGGGAGAAACGAACGTCTCATTCAAAAATGAGAAGTAAAAGTACCAAATTAACTAAGGCCCTCGCCACGCCAACGACCCAACGAAGGTATCGCCCCTGTCGTCCATCTGAGCACGAACAAACTCAAACATCTCATCAACGCTGCGACGAGGAAACACTAATCGCCAGCAATTCCACAATTCTCCGCTAATGTAAATGCCATCACGCATAAAGGTTGTGGGCTCAACCTCCTGCACAGGCCCTAAAAGGGAGACCTGCGTAGGAGGATTCACCCATAAGTACCACAGCAGCTAATTTACAATACGCGCACACCAGGCGCCAAGGCAAAAGCAACAATTGTTTCCATCATAAAATAAAAGCCCTAGTCTACCTCTTCTCCACGGACATCTCGGGCCTCAGTGGTTCTCTCAGCATCAGGTGAAGGCCGGCTGGCGTCTTTGTCCTGCCCCTCTTGCAAGTTCTCCGCGGGTGAACTCGCACGAGCCTCAGGGCGCGGCTGAGGCTCTGTCTGCACCTCCGTTTCAGCTTGTGTCCTCGCCGGAGACACGGTCGCCTGAGGGCCTTGCAAGCCTCCGCTGCAACCCGGCTTGGACGTCTCACCAAGAGTCAGAACACCCTTCACCACGAGTCTCACCGGCGTCTGACCTCCGGCGGCAGCCTTCAAACACGCAAGAAATTAACTTAAGAAAACACCCAATAGAAAAGACAACCAAAAGAGAAGGAAGAAAAGGTTTAGCTTTCGCATCGTAGCAGCGGCAGCAGCGGCCTCCGCCCTACCAAAAGGCATCCAAAAAGTTTTGAGGAAGCTTTGCACGGTCTTGCGGATGGAGCGGGAGGTTTCCCCAAGCTTTGACGGATCGGAGACACTGGGGAACTCCAGGGTGACAATGTCGAAGCCTCCGCGAATCAGACTTTTCACCATCCCAGTGGCGGAGGCCCGCGTCGCAAAGTCGGACACGCCTCCGACGAAAAGAGACAGTTTGGTCAGGTTAGTCTTGATCCAGCTCATCAGGCCGACAGCAGTGCAGTCAGCGGGAAGAGGAGAAGCGACGCCGCCAAATTCTTCAAGAGCGGACAAATACGCCTCGGCAATCTCAGCGCCAGCAACTCTGATCTCCTCGAGCTCCGCGCCCAACCTCTCCGTCTCCTTCTTAAAAGTCTCCGCAGTTTGTTCCATAGACGTCAGCTGGGTGCGGAGGTTCTCGGACACTTCTGTCGCTTTCTTAGCACGCTCCACAGCAATGTCTTTTCCTTCATCAGCAGACTTAAGCTTCAGCTCCAAGTCCTCAACCTTTTTCTTCAGCACCTCCGACTGTTGCTGCGCCGATTCCAAAGTAGAAACTTTAGCTGCAAGATCAGTCTTCTCGCGACCAAGGGTCTCAACCTCCCCCTTCAGAACCTCAATAGCGTGGGTTCGCTGGGCAAGCTCCACGGCGCCCCGGTGCTCAATGGCAAAGGCCAAGTGGTGAGTCTGTCATAAGAAGACAAGAGTAAGAAAACACAACAAGGAAAAGAGAAAAGGTGAAACGCCAAAACATGCTCACCATGCAGTGATGCTCCAGCTGAAGGTGCAGAAGACGGTCGAAAGGCAACTCGTCAAGGTAGGTATCAACTTGGCCTGAGAGCAAAACGAAAAGAGACCAAAGAAGAATGAAGTAAGTCTAAGCCCAGAGCAGCGAAAACCTGCGGAGACAACAGCAAAGCATATTGCAAAAAACCTCCGTAATGCTCGAAAATATCATGGACATTTAAGCCCCACGCACCGAACGTCGCGGAGGCTTCTGAAAAAAAAGAGACACACAAACATATTCTAGTTAAACAACCGTGCAAGCAACGTGCAAACCAAAATAAGCAAAGCTACAAGACTCACCTCCGGAAGCACGAGCAGCGGAGGTGGAACCTCCGCCCGGAGGCAGAGTCCGAGCGCCCCGCCCTGGGAAGACGCGTGCCAAATCGACGCCAGGCAGAGGCACCATACCCCCAACAACACCAGCAAACTCAGCTACGAAACGAAAAGGTTAGGGGCCTTCTGAGCCTCAGGGTTAAAATAAATATCCAACAAAACAACTAACATAAAAATACACTTATGAAGAGAAGACCCTCACTGGCAAGACCATCACCCTCGAGGTTGAGTCCTCGGACACAATTGACAATGTCAAGGCAAAGATCCAGGACAAGGAGGGCATCCCACCAGACCAGCAGCGCCTGATCTTTGCTGGCAAGCAGCTCGAGGATGGGCGGACGCTGGCTGACTATAACATCCAGAAGGAGTCTACCCTCCACCTTGTGCTCAGGCTCAGGGGTGGTATGCAGATCTTTGTGAAGACCCTGACCGGAAAGACCATCACACTGGAGGTTGAGTCCTCAGACACGATCGATAACGTGAAGGCAAAGATTCAAGACAAGGAGGGCATTCCACCAGACCAGCAGCGCCTCATCTTTGCCGGGAAGCAGCTCGAGGATGGCTGCACTCTTGCTGACTACAACATTCAGAAGGAGTCCACCCTCCACTTGGTGCTCCGCCTCCGTGGTGGTATGCAGATCTTTGTGAAGACGCTGACTGGGAAGACCATAACCTTGGAGGTCGAGTCGTCTGACACGATCGACAACGTGAAGGCAAAGATCTAGGACAAGGAGGGCGTCCCTCCAGACCAGCAGCGTCTGATCTTTGCTGGTAAGCAGCTTGAGGACGGCCGCACCCTTGCGGATTACAACATCCAGAAGGAGTCTACACTTCACCTGGTTCTGCGCCTCCGTGGTGGCCAGTAAAGGTCTGGGTGGATTGGGGTTATGAGTTCAGTTTGTCGTCTCCGATGTGAGGTTGAGTCTCTTGTGTCCGTGTTACCAGGTTCAGTTTGTCGTGTCTGATGTGAGTTTAGTCTCTTGTTTCCAAGTTTCAGCTATGATTGAGTCCTATAGCATGCCGCCAAACATATGCTGCCTTGCTGTGCAGCAGCTTGATTGCTGTAATTGATAAGTGAACATGTTTTTTCTCTTGGCATATAGTATTTGTTCTGTCATTTTGCATCTTAGTTGGTCTGCTGATCTCACTGTGATTGCCTGATAAACTTTATATTCATGGATTGTGTGTGTTTATATGCTGAGTTCAAAGGGTATGAGAAATTTGACCTTCAGATAGTCTGAAAAGAACACACGAGTTCTACTATAATGAAATACTCTGTTTGTTTGAAATTAGTACCAATGCTCAGCCATTTTTCTGTAATAAATTGGTTGGACCGTTGGACTAAGCTGCATATTGTTTGAGAACATATGGACGCACATCTGTGTCTGAAACTCTGAATCTCAGTGGAACTATTTGTGAGTAGTATACTTGTCAGGCTGATTTCCTGGCTTGGCTCTATGTTTCTGAACTTAATGTGTAATGTTTGTCTAAAACCTATAGTCCTCACGTCCTGGCCATAATGCAATCCTGTAGTCAGTTATTGGAAGCCTCATATGGTTATTTCCTTCAGACTATATGTTTCTGGACTAGATGTGTTCTGTTTGTCTAGAACCTGTATAGTCATCAAGTTCTGCCCCCCATAATGTAATGCTATAGTCAGTGATGTGATTTCAGTATGATCCTTGCAAAATGTAGTGTTCACTTGTGCAACACATCTCCTATTCGCTGCTTCTTGGAAGCATCTTATTATCTACTTTCAGATATTAAGATGGGCGATTTTGAAATGACTTTGAGGGAAGAGCTTCTCAGATACCCGCAGCCCAAGTATTACTGAACCTTGAAGACTTGCTGAACCCAAAGCCTGACGGTATGACGTTGCAGTTATTTTTTAGCTCTGCGCAGCGTTTTTTTCCTGCTCCTGCACACAATGTTCTATTTTCCAAGGAAATTATATCTTGTCACGTGCTTATTATATGGCTACCAAAGGGATCCTACCATCAATATTAGCAATATACAAAATAATAGGATGATTACTCAATAATAAATTCTTAAGTAAGTCTTATTATAGATGACTAAATGAGAAACTGTGCAGGGCATTTTATAATAAATAAAAACAAGATTATTTTCTTGCACTCGTGGTCTGAGAGTTCCACCACTAAGAGGATACAGAACTACACATACATATATAAGAATAAGAACTGTAACTGTAATACTTAAGAGTGAGGTCTTGATCACCAACTTAATACATACATTCCTCAGAAACTCAACTTTGTATGCAAACGTACATAGTATTTCCAGAGATATTATTTTTGCCAGTGAATTCCTCAGAAGCACATGACCAATTCGTCTTGCATTGGGTCATCCTCATACGCCCACATCTCCTTCAAAAGCAGAGGGCAATTCTTAGCCACAAGCTCAAGTATGTCATCATCGATTGCCATGACCACTTGGAGTACAGGAGGATCTCCAAGAAACTGGATGCAGGCGTCCCTAAGCTTACGACAGTTGTGTTGTACAGCCAGTCTCAGTTTCTTCGTGACAGCATTAACACTGATGTCACTGCAAAGTATCTCCTCGCAAATCAGCTTGAGCCCCTGCATGTCGAACCTATCCGCGGCTGCTAGCAAATGCTCAGCCATGATCGCCTCTTCTTCTGTCCCCGTCGTCGTCTCCGGCAACCAATCTGTGTACACATAATGTAGCACGCTCTTGAACACCTGAGGCAGCATACCGTCGATGTGTATGCAGCAAGCCCCTGCTGCCGAGGTGCTCTGTCTTACGAGCTCTGCCTCAAACACCGGCGACTTGGCTGCAAGAACACAGCTGTGGACACTGAACGCCTCGCCGCCAACCTGGAACGTGACGTCGGGATCCAACGAGAGACGCTGCTGCAGGTGGTACGGCCTTTCGACGGAGACGACGCACTCGATAGTTAAGCGGTCGTCGACGAGGTACTCGGACGACGACGCCTCCAGAAACTCCTTGTGGATGAAAAACTCGCAGCCGTACCGGTCGTCAGGTTCAGAGTTAGAGTACTCCTCCCATAAGCCTGAGCAAGAGTGACCAGGCACGGGCTCCCCGGCACGATCAAGCAAACTGAAGCTAACTCGTGCCTTGACAGGTTCGTCGGTGGCTCTGCCGCCGCCGGTGCCGGCGAGGGCAATGAAGATTGAGATGTAGTCTGCGCTGGAGGTGGAGCAGCCGTTGGGGTAGTAGTAGATGCACCAGGAGCAATCCCCAGCTTGGAAAGGGGGATACTCGATCGCCTGCCCATTGCGACGATGCTCCTTCATGAACCAGTAGTGACGTACCACGAGCCTGGATCTCCGGGTCACCGGGCCAGGCGATGCAAAATCCAACGTCGTCGCCATGCACAGATGCAAAATAGAATAGCGACGGGTGGGTTCTCGATGGGCTTCTCGTAGAGGACTCAGGAAGTCAGGAAATCAGGACCAGGGGATCGTATCGTATTCGTATGTGGAGTTGCGGTCTTGCGGGACGAGTTTTGGCAAACCATATGGATGGCAGCTTTTATAGAACGCGTCGGTTGGCTCATCTGAAGGAAACGCGTCGGTTGGCTCGAATTACATCTGAAGGACCTTGATCGGACTCGACTTCTTCACGGTGTCGGCGGGGCAATCGTACTCCGCATGTCCGCGGTCCGCGCTACGCCTTGCTTCCCGCTCCTGAATGGGCACACCGTTTCAGGGGCAGCGACAAGGCCAAGTCCAAGATGGTGGGATAGACCAGGGATCATTGACCAACATAGAGTGCTATGTATAGATAGAGAGTTAGTCGTGATCTAGAGTAGTGGTGATCCTATATTGTTGTACCAAAAACATTGACTCTTGTATGCGCCGCAAAGGGGGCTGTTCCCTTGTCAATATAACATATGCACCGAGAGCCCCATTGCTAGTGTCATCTCGTTCTTTCCACTCTTTCATGGTATCAAAGCCTTTCTTCCTCACGGAATCCAACTCAAAAATGGTGTTCTCGTCAATCGTCATCCTCCACAGCCTTGGCGGCCTTTCTCGGTCTTGTGCTCATTCCAGTAAATGAGAAAATTACCTGCAACAATTTCCAATCATGGAAATCCCCAGTCATCTCGACAATAAAGGGAGCCCAGTATGCAAAATTCATCCAGCCGGGGGAAAAACCTCCATCAGAGTTCTTGCCTCCCAAGTCCGGTGACGACAAGGAGCCGACGGTGTCAAACCCTGAGTACGACCTCTGGGTGGCCAAGGACCAGCAGGTTCTAAGCTACTTGCTGGGATTACTCTTCAAGGAGATCCTCGGCCAGGTCTCTGCCAGGCATGTTCGCGTCCCAGTCGAGGGAGCGCGTTGTCGCTACTCGGATGGCGTTGGTAACTCCTTCCAAAGGAGCTGCCTCGATCAACGAGTCCATCACCAAGATGAAGGACCTGACTGATAAGATATGGCATCAGCAAGCAAAAAGATTGAAGACAATGAGCTAGTCATCTTGACCGGCTTGGATCTTGATTATGACTCGGTCGTCACCGCGGTGGCACTACGCGTCGAACCCATCTCCGTGGCTGAGCTGTTCACGTAGCATGTGAGCCACAAATAGTGCATAGGCTTGCACAACAGGGGACTCAATCTAGCGGCCAAGGGTGCTCGCGGTGGCGGCTACGCTCCGCGTGGTCGGTTTTGAGGCTGCAACGGAGCCGGGCGTGGTGGAAGAGGAGATTTCGGTCACGGTAACGACAACTGCGGATGAAACACGTTCAAGGACGGGCATGTTCTGCCAAGTCTATGGCAAGGAAGAGCACCCCGCGGAACGGTGCTACAAGCATTTTGACGCTAACTTCGCTAACTTCACAAGACCTCCACAGAAGAGTGCTTCAGCCGCGTACAGTTCATACGGGGTGGATACAAACTGGTACATGGACTCTCGTGCAATAGATCACCTTACCGGAGAGTTGGAGAAACTAACCATCAGAGACAAATACTTTTATAATCACCTCACATGGGTGCGGCTCACGGCAATGGAATCAGACGAGAGCGATAGGCCGTCAGCCCGTCGCGGAGGCCGTGGGCCGCACGCCTTGCCCCGCAGGCCGAGTGATTGGCTTTCGAGGGCCCTGCGCTTGGGCTACGACGGCCCATATTAGTCCAGCAGCTCAAACGCTCAGTATCATCACGACTATTATTTTCTGCTAAAAAAATCACGACTATTTTTTTATTTTATTTTTTTTTTGCAAAAACGCAAGACAGTATTCTTTTGTTATACTAGCAAAAGTGCCCGTGCGTTGCAACGGGAGAAAAACTATAGCGTCATGTGGTGGCCACGCACACCTTCCACGATGGTTGAACGATCGCCGCACTCCTGGGATTTATAATAATTTGGTTATTATAATTTGCTTATATGATATATGTTTCGTTATATTTATATTTAGGGTTATGTGGATTTGATTTTTGGGACGTGCTAGAAACCTCGTAAAACATGAAAGCCAACACAACTCCAACTCTTCAATAGTAGCAAAGAAAGGTACGTAGACCTTAAGGTGACACGAGTCATAGACACGGAAGAAAATAGAATTTGAATAATCACTTCAATATTTGGTAGAGAAAGAGCTCTGGATTCCTATAACGTTTGTAATAGAATTCCTATACTTATTTAGATCCTATATCAAGTTTAACGTTAGTTGTATATTCTTCTATATGGAAAGAGATTTGTATCAAATTGAGTATTCAGATACAGATAGGAATCAGATGTTGAATAGTCTGACTCAGATACCGACAGCGACAGACCTACGGATTCAGTCTCGAATATGTTTAGAAAAAATATCACTACCATTTGTGCCCCTAGTATTTGTTAGGATTACTTTGTTTAGACCATTTTCATAGTTAAAAGATTGATAGGATCATCTTTATTAGGCTATGCCTTACTAATTTAGAGATGAATTTGTTGTGCTAATGTAGCGATGGATTTTGATTTGATTATTAGTTACATAATAATTGTACAGTTGAAAGAGTAACATAATATGACATGATTTATTTGCATGAAATATAATTGTTTGTATGGAATATTAAAATACATAAAAAATGCACGTAGATGTAGGCCTTGAGATTTTTTTTTAGGGGAACGTACGCCTTGAGATGGTTGGGCCTTTTCCTACCCATATGCCTTGAGATGGTTGCAACCAAGGCCTGCTCGACGTGCGCACAGGCCCAGGTAGCAGCTAGTCCTGCCTCGTGTACGTGATGAGCAGGTGCCAGTTTGGACTACGGAGTACGGACAGATAAAGCATAGGATTAGGATTAGTAGTTGACGTAAACTCGGTCAACAGGGCTGGCAGAAAAAATAGTGGTGGAAAGAAAAGGCAGACTGAAATTTTACCAATTAAGTATTAGGGTATAGATATAGATATAGATATAGATTTCGTTATACTAAGTACAAACACGTTTGCTCAAAGCACCACTATTGATCTTCCGTATCCGTATATCATCCAAGCACCAATTTCCATTGAAATCACACATGCATTCCATTCCACACACGATTCTTACTTTTTTTTTCTTGGAAAAAAAAGACACACACACGATTGTTACTGGTAATAATAACTGGTAAACCACGCCTTATTTCATTCACGTAACGGACGGCCGACGTGCACGGTGCGCCGCCCTGGTATGCGCGCAGTGCGCGCTAGTAGTTCAATGGAACTGAGAGACACTTGAGCACAGTGTTGGCCACGAGCGCGCCGGCCCTGACAGCCCACGGTGCCGCGGGCGTGAGCGCCAGCAGGCACAGGCACGCGCCAAGGATCCACAGCAGGAAACCAAGGAACGCAACAAGTGTTGCCGGGAACAGAATCAAATGCAGTTGGGATGGTGACGAGCGCGCCGCAAAGCAGGAGCGCGCGCCCGGCGTCGAGGCAGAGTTGCTGGTGGTTGCGGCGCTCCGGGTCGGGGACGAGGTGGACGTTGGCCGCCGGCTGCCCCGGCTGCTGGTGATTACGCGCCGCGCGTCGGTACTCAGCCATTGCTGCTGCCTGCTGAAGTGCACTTTGCCCTGCTTTAGCATCTGTCCTGTTTATTTATAGCATACGACAACGATTGGACTACTAGGGGATACTAGGGAGCTAAGAGCGCGTTGTGCGGTTACAGCAGGTCTGATTTGTCATGCTGCGACAACGATTGTCGATTGGACTTGGTAAAAAAAAAAAAACGATTGTCGATTGGCGGCATTTGTCATGCTACGACAACGATTGGCGGTTCCGGTCCCTCTCCCGGCGCGAACCTTCCAGGAAGCTCACTACCGCCGAGGCCCCCAGCGGAAACAGGTTTCGAATCGACTCGGTAAGAATACAGGCTCTTCTCCGCCGCCGTCATCAACCCATCGCCTGGCCGCCGTCATCAACCCTTCCTAGCCAAGTGCCCTGCCGCCCACACACAGCTGACAGCCTATATGCACCGGCCGCCGGAAGTTCATGGCCCACCGCCGTACACCACATTTTACTAATTCACTTTTGCTATTTAGTAAGTAGTATCTGTTATAAATATTTTTCTACTATTAAATAAATATGTCAGATTTTTATATGTTTGATTGTGCTTTACGATTTGTGCTACAAATGTATACTACGTTGTGTCCGCACATAACTAGATACTCCCTTATTATATTAAGATTACATATTTATTGATAAATACTACTCACTGGGTCTTAAAATAATGTCATTTTGGGTTCCGTGCCAGTTTAGGTTTAGTTTCACTTTTTTAGTTTCACTTTTTTTTCTCAAAAACCAAATCGATATGATAGTCAGAAATTAAAACGGCAAAAACAATGAAAGTGGCATCCTTAAAAACGCAAACATGAGGAAAGCCCTATATAAGACCACCCGCACTGGGGAACGCAACCCCGAACGCAAAAGCGTTTTGCGTTCCAAATCGGCTGCAGCGGGGAACGTTACCCCGAACGCAATCATTGCGGGCGACGCTCGTTCCGGTGTCTGTGGCGTCTGTCCTTTTCGAACAGCAAAGGCCGCTGCGGGCCCGAGGGAGGAGAGAGAAGGTAGCTCGGCCACTTGCCGCCGCCCGCAAGGTCGCCCGGTCCTCCAGCGCGCCATGGAGGAGGGAGGCCGCCCATGGGTGCCAGCAACGCACGCCGCTGCGCCGGAGATGGACGCCGGCCCGCGTGCGCCACCACGCTGGCCGGGAGCGCCGCCGTGGCCTCCATGGCCGCGGCCTCCATCGCCGGCGCTGCTCCAGGGACGAAGAAGAGCATGGGGAGGCTCGCCTGTGCGCCCACCGTGAGGCTCCTCCGCGGAGCAGGGGAGCTCGGCGCCCGTCCGTCGTCACTGCTCCTTGACCCTGCCGCCGTGCTCGGCCCCGCCGCGAGCAGGGCGCCAGGCGGGAGGGTCTCCTCCGCGGAGCAGGGAGCTCCAGGTAGCGACGGGTCGCGGGACGCGAGCCACCTCTGCTAGGTCGCCGCGACGGAGGCCTGACGCTGAGGACCCGTCGAGGTTGCCCGATGCGGTGGCGGCGCTTGCGGCCGCGACTTCCTCGAGGAGGCGGCGGCGCCCATCTCGCCTGCGGCCGGGAGGATGGCTCGCCGGGGCCGGAGGAGATGCGACTCTGTGCGAGGAAGGGGTGGGCTCTGCTCGGGGGCCGGGTGTGAGGGGGGCTCGGGGCGAGCGGTGAGGCGGGCTCGGGCGCCATGGCTTGGCGGCGTGCAGGAGGGAGGCAGGAGCCCGAGTAGCAAATGCCGGAGGGGAGGGAGAAGCCGTCGTCCCGAGCTCGCATGTGGCATGTGCTCCTCCTCCCGCCGTCCCGAGCTCGCATGCTGGAAGCGCGGCCTGGGCGCCGTCGGAGTAGTACTCGAGGAGACAACAGGGTCGAATGGATAAGGGAAGGAAAGAGAAAAAAGGGAAATAAAGAAAAAAAAGGAAAACAAATCTTAAAAGTGGGTCCCACCGTGGATAGAGTAAAATATAGAGGTCACATGGGTGCGGGAGAAATTGGTATAGGGGAAAGAATCTCGATGACCAGGACAGAATATTCCTTATAGAGGAAGAAAATAGAGTTCCATGAGTGCGGGTAGTCTAACTCCTTTATTGGTACTTACTAGCCTCAATTTTTGTTGGAACAGAGAAATTAGTTCGAGCCCAGTAACAAGCTTGGTTTAGGATGGTTCAAAACCAAAATGAAATCCTATTTTGAGAATGATGTTGAAACAACCCCAAAAGCAAAAGGTGAGACGATGATGCAATTGTTTTAATGCATTTGATTTTTAGTGTAATAACAATAGGATTGTTGATTCCCATTTCTTTTTAATCTTGGTTTGTTCGTTGCAGACTAGAACACTTCTTACTTCACAATTTTTTTTGAAGATTCCACAATACAACGCAGATGCCTAACACGTACGCGCGCACACACACACCCTTATCAATATTCATACATAAACCCTACCTCTATTAGCACCTCCGAATGACTGAGCCGACAACAAATCTAGAGATTCCTAGTGAGACTGACTCCAACAGTCCACAGGGAAAAGGCCAGCCACCCAAATTTCTCTATCTCCAACAGCACAAGCATAGAAGAGACCCAACGTTCTTTATTTGGCGGGAATCCTTTCCCTTCCCACGCGAACGAGTGTGCTGGCGGTGTGGCAGAGTATTTGGGGTTCGATTCTACTATGACGAGCTATATATAGGTATAGGTGATGGAATAGATTATAGATTGACTGTTAAAATCATAATCAACTCGTTAGCAGACTTGAAATGGACAACTTCAATTCCCTGTTTCCATGGGACTCCAAAAATCTATTACAAACCCCTTTGCTAGTTTGCGGACGAGCCATGAGCCAGGGATCCCTTTGCTAGTTTGTGGACGAGCTAGGAGCTGGTAGCCAGTTTCAGTGACTTCCATCCCACATCCCGTAACTTGTCATATCCACAGTTCAAACATGTTCGAAGTGCGGCATCTCGTTTTCGACATGGGATTGTGGAGGGTGCCTACAGAGTCCATTGTGAGAAATCCCATGGAGGTTGGAGGAGAGGGAGAAGGTTGGAGCCGCAGTGGCTATAGGGACGCATTGTGAGAAATCAGAGGCACAATGCCGCGTCTATGGTATATGCATGTTTCTTTTAAACTTTTAACTGGAAGTGGTTTGCCTATTCATGCGTGATCACCTCTACCTATTTGCGTGATCCCCCATTCACGTGTGATCTAATCAACAGATACAAGGTTATTCTCAAACATTTTGGCTAAATACATACTTTACCAAGTTTGGATTTTATAAAGCCATTTGCTACTTGATAACCAAAATAGGCGAGCTCAATATGCAACAATTTTCCTGACACTCTTCTCTCACATACAAATGGTAATCAACCACTATATTTTGTCCAGGCATGAAACACCGGCTTAACAGACAAATACTTTTGCACCAAATAATGTTGTCACACCTTAAGTTTGCAGGGTGGAATTTGAATGAGCTCAAAGGTAATTAGTAATGGAGCTAAGATTGTTTACTGTAACGCCCCACGCCGCCGTTGACCGCTGTGCCATCTTGTCGGAGCTCCACTGCCAAAGCCGCGATTTTGGAGCTTCGTCGAGACCCTACTATGCATATGACGACCTCCTTTGTCTATCGTGTCTAAGGACTTGGCATCAAAGATGATGGTCTCTCCTGTCAAAGTCTTAAAAATGATATACTTGACACCCCTGAGCCTGAGCACAAGGTGGAGGGTAGACTCCTTCTCGATGTTATAGTCAGCCAGTGTACGCCCATCCTCGAGCTGCTTGCGAGCAAAGATGAGACGCTGTTGATCTGGCGGGATTTCCTCCTTGTCCTGGATCTTTTCCTTGACATTGTCAATTGTGTTCGAGGACTCAACCTCGAGAGTGATGGTCTTGCCAGTGACGGTCTTCACAAAGATTTGCATCTGTAGAGACAAAAAACACTTGGGAAGCTACCATAAAAAAATTGTCATAGAAAAACCTAGTCCTTCGATAAAAATGGTTCAAATCTCTTTTGTGAAACAGAGGTAAAAAACAAACAAAGAACGACAACATTTGAACCACGAATTTGATGAAACAAAACCTCATGCAAACCAACTGTCGATGATGTGCTAGTCACATTGCTAATTTAGCTTGACAACTCAATATACACGAGCAGAAAACATAGAGTATCAAAAAAAATAAGTTTAGCAATAATTTCCAAAATTCTTACATATCGTTCTGACTAAGGTCTTGTTCAGTTAGAGAGGATTATGGGTTGGAATTAATCTAGGTGATCATTCCTACTACTAATAGACTTGACATCCTACCCAAAATGGTTCCATGCTTCCATTCCATAGGAAAGGAATGGGCCCTAAGTGATTGAAACGGATCAACAAGGTGAAATAGGCAGGAAAGATGCGAAGCAAGATTTAACCATCTTAATTTTCTTTGAAGTAACAACCACCTTTTTTGGAATTAATAAACAACTTAATTTTCAATATACGCTAATCAACAAATTGAATTGGAACTAAAGCATACGTACGGGATTGTGTTTGAGGCAACATGACACTAGCTATCACAGGCATGGTTTATAAACTTCTTACCTTTGATATTGACAACACACTAATTAGATCTATCGAACTGAACTGAAACCTGATTGACAACACTACAGTAACGATTTCACTATTACACCAAATAATCTATTGAATTGAAACATAGATATCTGCAGGATTACATTCTGAGGAAACAAGATAGGAATGATTTAACCCTCTTAATTTTTGATATAATACATTAATAGATCTTCTGAATTGATCGAACACTAAATCTATGATATCCACGATTACATTTTTTTGAGGAAAATATCCACGATTACATTCGAGGCAATATGATAGGAATGAATTAACACTCTTAATTTTGGTATAATATATTAATCAATATTTTGAACTGAACCCTAAATCTATGATATCTATAGGATTTCGTTCCAGAACAGAAATACCACGGCCTTGATGGACGGCGACGAGCCAAAAACCGAATTCAGCAGGAACGAATTAACTAATACTCCTACTAGTAACGATCGGACATCACAGACCATGCAAGCAATTTACAAGGATCTTCGTACCGAAGGCGCAATAGAGATTCGGCCATACAATCGAGAGATTAGCGGTGCGAATCGAAGCGGGGGCATACCTTGACGAGACGATCGGGAGAGCGTGTTTCGTTCGCTTTCGTGCGATCGCCGATTGGGATCGAGACCCGGGTGGTGAAATACATCTGAGGCGGTGGACTTTATGAAATCTGTCGGAGCGAAAGGCCGTCAGCCCGTCGCGGAGTCCGCGGCCCGCCCGCCTTGCCGCACAGGCCGTATACTATCTTTTTTTTGTGCAGAGCAGGCCGTATCCTATCAACTGGACCCAGTTGCGTGATGGGCTTTCCAGGGCCCCGGTTGGGCTACGACAGCCCATATTAGTGCAGCAGCTCAAACGCTCAGTGTCATCACGGCTATTTTTGGAAAAACGCAACTGACAGACAGTATTTCTTTTGTTATGCAGACATGATTACAAGACTGTATTTTTTTTGTATAAACAAGATTACTCAGAAACATCACTATAGATCTTATGGATCCGTATATTATCCAAGCACCAATTTCCTTTGGATTCTGCAGGGACATATCTCCCACATCAAACACTCGACAAATATATGCATTCCACTACACAAACGATATCGATTCTTACCTTTTTCTTTTTGGAAACACACACACACACACGATTGTTACTAGTAACTGGTAAAGCACGCTTTATTTCATCCACGTAATGGACGGCCGACGTGCACGGTGCGCCGCCCTGGTATGCGCAGTGCGCACTAGTAGTTCACTGGAAGTGAGAGGCACTTGAGGACCATGCTGGCCTCGACCGCGCCCGCCCTCACAGCCCACGGAGCCGCGGGCGTGAGCGCCAGCAGGCACAGGCACGCGCCGATGATCCACAGGAGGAAGCCCACAAACGCACGTGTGGTGGTGTCAGCATCAATTGCGGTTGGGATGGTGACGACGACCGCGCCGCAAAGCAGGAGCGCGCGCCCGGCGTCGAGGCAGAGTTGCTGATGGTTGTTGCCGGGGAAGACGTTGGCCGGGTGCCCCGGCTGGTGGTGATCACGCGCCGCTCCTTCGTACTCGGCCATTGTTCCTCAACTGTACTTTGCCTAGCTTTTTAGTGCTTGGCCTCTGTCCTGTTTATAAGCAGGAAGATCTGCCTATGTTTCTAGTTTCTACTCGTGTGTGTGTGGATACTTATTACTTATAATAAGAGGGGAAGCTGTCCGTTGCGCGGGACGAACGAGAAAGGAAACGAGGACTAAATATTATATAGGTAAACGAAGATTCTTACACACCTCAGCTAAGGATGGTAAACGAGAAAGGAAACGATGACTATATTATATAGGTAAACGAGGACCTATATACCTCTCAGGTATGGACAAAATAGGATCCACAGCTCGTTAGCAGACTCCAAATGGACAATCCTCGGTTATTCCATCAATATCGATCGCTCTCCACACCAACTATTATAGTGACAGGATTAACGAGCGAGTGCGTGATTGATTGCGGAGCAGGACTTGACTAAGCTAGTGCGTTAATGGTTGCGGAGCAGGACTTGACCAGAATGACAAGAAACCGAGCTGAGCTCGTACAGGTGGTCATGTTTGGTTGTTTTTATTATTGATCTAGTATGAGATAAGGTCATATTTTGTTGCATGCATGCATCCGAATTTTGAATGTCCGACTCCCACACCACAAGCCATTTCATGAGAAGGCGTGCATGATACAAGGGGGTAAGGGAATGGAAGGAAGATGGCAAACGGTGCGAGGCAAGGAACCAATGAAGGACAAAGTGCACGACACGGTGCCAAATGGTCCTCTGGACGCCACCCTGCGGGACAACCAATCACACCCATGCCGACAAAGCGATCTCTGTGTTCGGCATTATATTTTTAATATTGGGTCCAACATTATTTTTATAAAACGTCATTTTGGTGCGGCCATCTTTGGAGGCCTTGGTGCGGGACGGGGTTCTAAGCCCCGCCGGCCGGCTCCTTTCCTAGAGCCTTAGCCACTGGGCCACGCGCCCATATCCGCATATTGAGTACAACATTCAATATGTCTTTTTCGTGATAAGTCTGTTGCTCTTATTTAAAGTGTAGACTAGAAATGTATCTAGTAAGTAGTCTTGAAAATAACTTGTAAATAAAAATATATTCCATTCATTCTAAATTATAATATATTTTGCCATTTCTATCGATATTGGTTTTGGAGTAAAATACATTAGTGGTCTCCAAAACTTTTTTTTTATTTTTTTATTTCTAGGTCCCAAACTTTGTCACAGGCTCAGACACAGGTCCAAACGGATTTTATTCTGCTCCATACGCTGACATGGAATCGCTTGCCTCTAACGTGCACTGGACATGTTTGCATTGGTCCAATATACCTAAACTTGAACAAGAGTGTTGTCTATAGGTCCCAAACTTTCAACATCGCATATCATGGTCTCCAAACTTGTTAAACGGGTCATGTACCCAAACTTCCACTGCCGTGCCATCTAGATCACTAACTTCCAAATATGTAGATCTAGATCCCAAACTTCTAATCTGGCCACACGATATCCAATTTATCATTTTTTACGATAAGTCTCCTACGTGGCTACTGATTGTGCACCTTCATCTGGAGCCCTTCTGCTTCAGTTTGCAGGTCAGTCAGCATAGTACTGTTACATATATGCGCAAGAACTTTGCAAGAAAGAAATGCATAATTGTTACTTACTGTTCTTCTTTATTTTCTGTGCCTTTGTTGTTTCCTAGATAAGCGGCTGTATGTTAGCTGTGACATCTCAGTTGTCACTGTCGAATAGGCATCACCTTTCCTCTTCCAAAAAAAAAAAAAAAAAAAAAAAAAAGGCATCACACCAAGCAATGAGATTTGGGACTGTTCCAATAAGGTATATATGTGTTGGTCTTTCCATGGCTTTATTTATAGCTTTATTATAGGAATGCTAATTTATCCCGGATTCCCGTAAGCGTATACCATCTAGCTCAACTGAGATGCCCAGCCCGCAGCAGCAACTGAACGATTTTTTTTTTTTTTTTTTTTTTTTTTTTTTTTTTTTGTGACTTGGTGGTTTATATTAAGTTCAGCCGGGCGAAGCCTCGGACATTACACAATTCGCCACACACGCTGGAGTTACATGCCACTTCTCCAAGCGATGTGTATGAGAAACCTGTTTGGCTAACACATGGGGTACATTATTACACACTCTATGAATAAAAAGTGAAAGAAAAATCCAGTAAGCCTTGGCTAAGTTCCTCAATCTCCAGAACATAACCGATGATTAGACCGTCGTGTATCCCTTCTTCTCCAGAGCTGAACAACATCAAGACAATCAGTCTCCAAACGCACTCGATCATGACCAGCTTGGATTGCCATCTTGAGGCCGTCACGGCACGCCACAGCTTCCATGGTGCAAGCATCAAAAAAGTGGTCATACCAGCTGGCCTGAGCCTCTTTCAGTACTCCATTGTGATCATGTAATACACATGCTGCTGCACCATTGTTGGCAGAGGCAGAGAACGCAGCATCAGCATTCACCTTCACCCAGCCCAGAGGTGGAGGCTGCCATTTCGGTGTAGAGATCACCTCGCCCTGCGTCCGGTTGGTCGAGGAGGATAGTTGCCACAAATCACACACTGTGTAGTGTGTCCTTGGCCCAGATCGCAGCTTGATAAACATTCATGGATGATTCACCATGACGTCTTTTATTTCGCATAGTCCACAGCGCCCACATACCACAAAAGATGATCGCCGTTTCCTTCTCCGAGCACCGCCCAGCCAGTAGGTCCGACGCCCAGGACACAGGGTGTAGAGATGGGAGTTTGACGCCTGTTGCTGCTTTGATCTGGCGCCATACCTCCTTGGCCACAGTGCAATCAGCCAACACATGCTTGATCGATTCTTCTTGTGCTCCACACACTTCACAGTATGCGATAGGCTCGATGTGTTTTCTCTTTAGGACCTGCCTAGCTGGGAGAAAGTCATGTAGTACCCGCCACCAGAACACACGTACTTTAGGAGGTACTTTTAGTTTCCACACTTTCTTCCAGACATCATCACTTGAGGAGCTCGGGTGTTGCATTTGATTCCCATTCCTTCTTGAATTGTGCAGAGCTTATAGGCTGACTTGACCGTGTACACACCAAATTTTTCTAGACTCCATGCCCAGAAATCATGAGTTCCTCTAGCCCGAGGCATTCTCAGAATGGCTTGGGCATCAACTGGGACGAACACCTCATGGATCAGGTCTCGGTTCCAATTGCCTGATGCAGTTAGTAGTTCCGCAACATGTTCCAGCAGCTGTCCCTCACTTGGAGTGATCGGCTGACCCCCAAAATGGTTTGCAATCCACCGATGACCCCAAATATCAGTAGACTCCCCATCCACGATTCTCCTTATTAAACCTTGTTGCAAGACTTCCCTTCCAGCTAGAACCGCACGCCAGGTATTGCTAGCATGCTTCTTCCTGGTCGCTCTCATAAAATCAGTATCATGGTAATATCTTCCCTTAAGCACTTTTGCACACAAAGAGTCCGGACGGGTAATGAGTCTCCACCCTTGTTTGCCTAGCATAGCTAAGTTAAAACATCTGAGATCTTGAAAACCCATGCCGCCTTCATTCTTTGGCAGATTCAAACGTTCCCATCTCATCCAGTGTATATGCTTATTATCAACTGAGCTGCCCCACCAATAATTTGCCATAACTGACTTCATTTTTTTGCACGTGTAAGGAGGCAATAGGAAGCAACTCATGGAGTAAGTTGGGACTGCTTGAGCCACTGACTTTAGAAGGATTTCTCTACCTGCACAGCTAGCTGCTCTTCCACACCATCCATCAATTCGGCCTCTCACTTGTGCAGGCAAGAATTCAAACACATCATTGTGATTCCTGCCGACCTCTGTTGGCAGGCCCAAGTATTTTTCAGCCAAGGCCTCTTTGTGAATGTTAATTTAGGCCATGGCACACCTCCGTTTTCATATTCTGGGTACAATTACGGCTGAAGAAGATTGCCGATTTGTCCCTATTAACCAATTGTCCAGAGCCCGTAAAATAACACTCTAAAATCTCTCTCAATCGACTAGCCCCTCTTTGTGACGCTTCTGTAAAAACAATGCAATCATCCGCAAAGAGAAGGTGTGAAATCCAGGGTGAGTGTACACCAACTCGGATACCCTTGGAAATATGCACTGGACCAATCGATTTTAGAAGGCAAGACAACCCTTCGGAACATAGCAACTGAAAGATTTGGGACTGTTCCAATAAGGTGTATGTGTTGGTCTTCCCATGGCTTTATAGCCTTATAGGATGTTAATTTATCCCGGATTCCCGTATAAGCCATCTCGGTACAGACATGAATGTCAGCTTCCTGGCTAAACTGAGATGCCCAGCCCGCAGCAGCAGGTCTGAAAACTCTTCAAACTCTGACCATGGATGTTATTTGGCAATTTTGGCGCTGGAAACATCATAATTGTTCTTGTAATTTTTTTCTTTTTTCTGAAAAATATGGGTTCACAGCACTATATAAACATTTAATGTAACAAGTTGTGCTTTGAACAATGAGCTGTTCAAAACGACAAGCACTTGATAAAAGGTTAGTACATGCGAAAACTTGTGAAACTCTAACCATTAATGTAATCTTAAATATAGATGCTGAAAGCCTGATATGATTTGGGAAGAAATTACAACTAAAGTTCTAGTCACAACTTGACGCCTATAGGTTTTAAACAAAAAAGAAACAACCATAAGAGGCTTCCAATAACTGTATGACAGATAACCCTACTCAGCATATAAACACACACCTATGAATAATAAAGTATACTAAGCAATCACTGAGAGATCAGCAGACCAGCAAAATTGCAAAATGACAATCAAATTCGGTATGCCAAGATAAAACCATGTTCACTTATCCATTACAGCTATCAAGCTGCTACACAATAAGGCAGCATATGTTTTGCGGAAGTTTATGGGAGTCGATCATACCAGAAACTTGAACAAAAGAAATGACATCGCATCAGACACACGGCAAACTGAACTCAATAACTTGGACACGAGACTCGACCTCACATTGGATGCGAAAAACTGAACTCTTGCCCCAATCCGCCCAAACCATTACTGGCCACCACGGAGGCGCAGAACCAGGTGGAGCGTAGACTCCTTTTGGATGTTGTAGTCTGCCAAGGTACGGCCGTCCTCAAGCTGCTTACCAGCAAAGATCAGGCGCTGCTGGTCCGGCGGGATGCCCTCCTTATCCTGGATCTTTGCCTTCACATTGTCAATTGTGTCAGAAGACTCAACCTCTAGGGTGATGGTCTTGCCAGTCAGCGTCTTCACAAAGATCTGCATTCCACCACGGAGGCGGAGCACCAAGTGGAGGGTGGACTCCTTCTGAATGTTGTAGTCAGCAAGAGTGCGGCCATCCTCAAGTTGCTTTCCAGCAAAGATGAGGCGCTGCTGGTCTGGTGGGATGCCCTCCTTGTCTTGAATCTTTGCCTTTACATTATCGATCGTATCAGAAGACTCAACTTCGGGAACGAGCCGTAGCTCGTTCGGTCACGACTTCCAGGTGAGAAGTCGGACCGCCTGGGTTCGAACCCAGGTACCCACGAATAAAAGCGGGGTTTTCCCCGTTTTCTGTTGTCTGCGCCCGGGTAGCACCCATGCGCTTTCCCGGCATTCCGCTTCACCGCGACGAGCTGGGCCTGGGGTGCGCTGTCTGAATATGTAGTTTGTAGGTCTTAGCTAGGGATCTAGGGTGGCGTGAGTGGGTGTGCGTGTGTGTGTGGTGGTGTGTGTTAGATGCCTGTTCAGATACTACAGCTTGTAATCAGACCAAGGGCTTCTCAAAAAAAAAAAAAGAAGACTCAACTTCAAGTGTGATGGTCTTCCCAGTCAGAGTCTTGACAAAGATTTGCATGCCCCCCCCCCCCCCTTAGCCTGAGCACAAGGTGGAGGGTGGACTCTTTCTGAATGTTGTAGTCAGCCAAGGTGCGGCCATCCTCAAGCTGCTTCCCAGCAAAGATGAGGCGCTGCTGGTCTGGTGGAATGCCCTCCTTATCTTGAATCTTGGCCTTCACATTGTCTATCGTGTCTGACGACTCCACCTCCAGTGTGATGGTCTTTCCAGTCAGGGTCTTCACAAAGATCTGCATCCCACCCCTGAGCCTGAGCACAAGGTGGAGGGTAGACTCCTTCTGGATGTTATAGTCAGCGAGCGTCCTACCATCCTCAAGCTGCTTGCCAGCAAAGATCAGGCGCTGCTGATCGGGTGGGATTCCCTCCTTGTCCTGGATCTTTGCCTTGACATTGTCTATTGTGTCCGAGGACTCAACCTCGAGGGTGATGGTCTTGCCAGTGAGGGTCTTCACAAAGATCTGCATCTGCAGAGACAAAACTCACATGGTAAGCTACCATAAAGAGATAGGCACTGAAAAATTTAGTGCTTTGGAAAGGATGATTCAAATCTCAACTATGAAACAGAGGTACCAACCAAACAGAAAACACAAACATCAAGATTATATGAACTGCGAATTAGAAGAAACAAACACCTCATGCTTACCAAGTGCCATGTGCTATTTAAATAGTTAATTACTTAATTTAGCATGGCGATCGACATGACCAAGTAGAGATTATAGACAGGAGGACTCAACATTTTGTATATGAAAAGGGATCTGTGTATATCAACAACAAATAAGTTTAGTAGTACATTCCAAAATTTATACACATCCATGAGACTAAGATGATCAGAATGGATCAATCTATAAGGTAATATACGCAGAGAAGATGCAAGGCAATATTTAACCATCTTGATTTTCTTTAGAGTAATAAACATCTTAATTTTTTGAAGTAATAACCATATTATTTTTTAGCATACCCCTTCTAATCAATTAATTGAATTTAAACCAAACCATACATACAGGATTGTGTTAGAGACAGCATGACACTATGGCAGGCATGATTTTAACTTGTTAACTTTTGAGGTTGATAAAACAGTAATTAATTTATATCAAACTGAAACCTGATTGACATATACAGGACATCGATGTGAGATAACACTATGGTAATGATTTAGCCATAATTTAGATGATGCACCCATTAATCTATTGATCGAAACATAATTCTATGATATCTGCAGTGATAGGAATAATTTAACAATCTTAATTTTGACATAATATGTTAATCAATCTTTTTGAATTGAATCCTCAGTCTATGATGTATAGAGGATTTCGTTCAGAACAGAAATACCACGGCCTATAAGCCAAAGACGGAACACAGCATGGACGAATTTAACCAAAAGCAATCAAAAGTAATCAAGGAACATGACGGGCCATGCGAGAAATTTAACGATGTATTCGTAAGAACTATCGAAGGCCCAATAGAGATTCGAGAATCCGGCAATACACGAACGCGACCTCATAAATCAAGAGACGAGGGGGACGAATCGAGGGATGGCCCTGGGA
Source organism: Themeda triandra (assembly GCA_018135685.1). Lineage (NCBI taxonomy): Eukaryota > Viridiplantae > Streptophyta > Magnoliopsida > Poales > Poaceae > Themeda > Themeda triandra. The sequence goes on from JAENPR010001438.1 coordinate 45,299, forward strand.
GATGAGGCGATCGAATCGAGAGAATAGGGGGGCGAATCGAAGGGGGCATACCTTGACGAGACGATCGAGGGAGCTTGCTTCGTTCGGTTTGGCGGCGGCTGTGCGGTGACTTCACGATTGGGAATTTGGGATTGAGGAAGACGCGGTTGGAGAGATCCGAGGCCGGAGGTGGAGTTTATATCGAGGGAGCGGAGAGGGTTTGCCGTGGCCACCTAGTGGGGTTTCGGTGGCAATGAAATCACGTTAGCGACCGGCCGTCGGCCCGTCAAAGAGTCCGTGGTCCGCCCGATTGGGCTACGACGGCCCATATGCATCAGCTCAACAACACACTCACTATCATCTCGGCTATTTTTTTACAACTGACAGGTAGTATTTCCTGTGTTATATAAGACACGATTATACGACTGTATTTCTTTTTTGTTGTATAAACACGATTACTCGAAGCGGCATCACTATTGATCTTCCGTATCCGTAATATCATCCGAGCACCAATTTCTTTTGGATTCTGCAGGGAGATACCTCCCACATCAAACACTCCAGTATCACACATGCACAGTATTCAATTCCACACACGATTCTTACCCTTTTTTTTTTAAAAAAAAAGAAAAAGACACACACGATTGTTAATAGTAATAACTGGTAAAGCACGCCTTATTCATCGACGTAACGGTACGGTTGGCGTGCGAGTGTGCGACCGTGCCCCTGGCACACCGTACACGCTCGCTAGTAGTTCACGGCCACCGGAGCGGAGAGACACTTGAGCACGGTGCTGGCCACGGACGCGCCGGCCCTGATGGCCCACGGAGCCGCGGGCGTGAGCGCCAGCAGGCACAGGCACGCGCCGAGGATCCACAGGAGGAAGCCGACGAACGCAAGTGTGGTGTTGGCAGCATCAAATGCGGTTGGGATGGTGACGAGCGCGCCGCGGAGCAGGAGCGCGCGCCCGGCGTGTCGAGGCAGAGTTTCTGGTGGTTGTTGCGGCGGTCCGGGTCGGGGCCGGGGACGAGGAAGACGTTGGCCGGCTGCCCCGGCTGCTGGTGATCACCTCGATACTCATCAGCCATTGCTGCTCACGTAGTGCACACTTTGCCTGCTTTAGCGTTTGGCCTCTGTACTATTTATGAGTTGAATGAAGATGGAAACGTTCGCTATGTTGCGTTGTCTCTCGAAGTCAGGTGTATAAAAAAAGGGAAATAAAGCTGTCACACTCTCGGTTCCGGCGGTCGATCACCGAACCAAATAATTCCTTGGAGACTTCACCCTTAACAACAAACTTTGGTAGCGACAGGATTGATCCAAAGGAGCGGTAACCAGGAAACTCACACGGGGATCGTTGGATCTAAATCTGATGGATATGGCTAATCTCTCTTTTTTGCAAAATAAACCCGGTGACGGATGAGAGATCCAAGGATCCACGTGCGAGTTTCCATAGTTTTCACGGGAACCTGGTTTCCATAGCATACGCTACCTTGATCCAAAGCCGTATCATGGAGAATATGACAAAGAGATTTGTTTTCTTTGTTTTTTTCATGATCAGTTGGTTTTGTCCGTTTTTCATTAAGAGGAGAAACGAGGAAAAAGGTCGAACACAGATACATAGGATTCACAAGTAATCCCAAAACTACTGGTGGAATCCCAAAGACAAACAAATAGCAAGAATATATGAGGGGAAACCTTCACCTCAAACACCAACCGACTATGCCCGTAAAATGAAAAATACATCCGTACAATGGTCTACTTTGGATAGGCTTTTAATTTTAGGATTCGGTTATGGTAGGCTTCTTTGCGAAGTAAATTATTTTTGTTCATTTTTGTGATTCTAAATTCCGATTTTTCTCTTTTGGTGATGAAGCCAGATGCTACTTCTACGTTATCTAATAAAAAGAATTGATACGTCAGCTCATGGAGCAACAAACCCACAATACAACCTCACAACATTGCTATTTATCTAATAAAAAGAATTGATACGTCAACTCATGGAGCAACAAACCCACAATACAACCTCCATCACAACATTGCTATTTATCACATAAAAACAAAAGGAATTGATTCGTCAACTCATGGACCAAAACCCACAATACAACCACACAACATTGCTATTAGGAAATAAAAAATGCGTTGGTTGCTATCTTTTCAGAGAGCACGGGTGGGAAATAATAAGTTGGCACAGTGGTATCGCTGTTACAAAAGCTGCAAATGTTCACCTTAACGGCTTAACCCGACCGAATAGATGAATCTGAATGGGAGTAATTACACGTATATAATTACACGTGAGCGAGAGGCCGTCGGCCCGGCGCGGAGTCCGAAGGCTACCGACTGGAACCAGTTGCATGATGGGCTTTCCAGGCCCCCGATTGGACTACGACGGCCCATATAAGTGCAAGCTCAAACACTCACTGTTACCTCTCTTTGCAGGAGAAAAAGAAAAGAAACAACTGGTAGTATTACTTTTGTTACACAAACATGAAATACCACTATTGAGGTATAAAGTATTGATCTTTCTTATCCGTATATGTATAATTGTATATCATCCCATCCAAGCACCAATTTTCTTTGGATTCTGCAGGCACATACTTCCCACAGGGAACACTCGATCGAGTATCAATAATTCAGTACTGTATCACACATGCATTTCACACACACGGTCACTGGTATGGTAAAGCACGCCCTTATTCATCGATGTAAGAGCAACTCCAACAGTTTGGCATTTTTAGTTTGACAAATCTTATTATTTGCCAAGTCCCCAAACAATATACAAAGTTAAAAAAGAGACCATCTAGTTTGGCAAATTAGACTTCGCAAATCAAAAAGAGGCCTACGATCTAATTTTTTTCACCGGCCATCTGTGTTTCGGTGCGAATCCCATCCTCTGCTGCGCGTCCCCGGCCGTCCTCCGCCGCGCGTCCCCGGCCGCCATGAGACTTGCATCTGATCAGTCTTCTCTGTCACATCTTGCTGGCCACAAACAGTGCTTGTAGTGCCGCCAGAAGGAAGTAATCGGTACTTGGACAACCTGTTTTTGTCGGCCACCAACAGCACAGCGGCAGCAGGTCAAGACGCCGTCCAAATCTGATTGCTGCTCGCTCTGAACATGTCTCATGGATCAACAGCAGTAGCAGGCAGGAGACAAATCACAGTACCGTGCTTTCGACTGTTAAACTGGAACGCCGGTCCGGAAAAGTTCTGTCGCGGCAAAAACGGCGGATGCCAAGTGCGCAGAACGCGCGCATATATGCGCGTCTTCACCCTCAATTTGCCAACTCCCTGAAAATGCCAAACCCAATTGCTAAACTGTTGGAGAGTATATTTTGAGCTTTTTGCCAAAAGACTAGAATGTTAAGTCCAAATGCCAAACTGTTGGAGTTGCTCTAACGGCACGGTTGACGTGCGCCCGTGCGTGCCCCTGGTAGGCACGCTAGTAGTTCACTTGAGGACAGAGACACTTGAGCACGGTGCTGGCCACGGCCGCGCCGGCCCTTACGACCCACGGAGCCGCGGGCGTGAGCGCCAGCAGGCACAGGCACGCGCCGAGGATCCATAGGAAAAAGCCGACGAACGCAACTGTGGTGCTCGCCGCAGCAGAATCAAATGCCAGTGGGATGGTGACGAGAGCGCCCGCAAAGGAGGAGCGCGCGCCCGGCGTCGAGGCAGAGCTGCTGATGGTTGTTGATGCGGCGCTCCGGGTTGGCGCCAGGGAAGACGTTTGCCGGCTGCCCCGGCTGCTGGTGATCACGCGCCGCGCCTCGGTACTCAGCCATTGCTCTTGCTCAGGTCAAGTTCACTTTGCCGGTTTGCCCTGCTCAAGTGCTTTGGCCTCTGTCCAGCAGCCAAGCAGTGCAGGCCAAAGCAGGAGTACCAGCGCTGCATGCCAAAGTTGGAGACTAGGAGTACCTGCTGCCCCCCACGGGGGATTTGCATATCATGTACATATATATCTATATAAAATTAAAAGCTGTCCGTTTCGCGGGGCGAACGAGAAAGAGAGACGGTAGAGGTTATCGAGGAATTATTGGTAAAAACGACGGGCAGGACAGCTATATACGTAGTATGTACAAAATCATAATCAACTCGTTAGCTTGACTGCAAATGTGCAAGAAGCCAAGAATCATAATCAAATTGTTGGCAGCTCGAAATGGACAACTATAATTCCTTGTTTCCATCGGAGACTCAGAATATCTATTACAAAGCCCTTTGCTTGCGGAGGAGCTAGGGATCGCTTTGCTAGTTTGTGGACGAGCTAGGGAGATAGCTGGTAGCCAGTTTCAGTGACTGCCCACCCCGTAACTTCCCTGACATATCCACAGTTCAAGCAAGATCGAAGGGCAGCAGCTCGTTTTCGACATGGGATTGTGGAGGGTGACTGCAGAGACGCATTGTGAGAAATCCCATAGAGGCTGGAGGAGAGGGCCGCGCCGCGGTGGCTACAGAGACGCGTTGTGAGAGATCAGAGGCGCAATGCGGGTCTGTGGTGTATACGTGTTTCTTTTAATTGGAATAGGTTTACATTCATGTGTGATCTCCTCACACGTTTACCTATTGGCAAGATCTCCTATATATTCACGTGTGATCTAATCAGTACAAGGTTATGCTTAAACATTTCGGCTCAATATAAACTTTACCAAGTTGAGATTTTACAAAGCCATTTGCTACTTGATCACCTAAGAGCTTATTGCTTATTTGGCCTTGATAAAAAGTTCGGTTACTTATCTGGTCCAAATTTTTCGAAATTACTTATTTGACCTCAAAATAAAATTTTATTACTTCTTTGGCCTTCTGTTAGTTTTGAGGAGTTAACGGTGTGAAGTGACATGTAAAAAGACCAATTTACCCCTGCGCTAAAAAAGACAAAGTCTTGCTTGTTTTATGTATAATATGTTGAGTATAAAAAGACATTTTGCCCCGTCGCCGTGCACGAACGCCTTGAGCACCTGCACCAAAATCAGAGTCGCAAAGATGACATGACTGACAGCTTGAAGTTTTTCTTAAATCTGTACCAGACCCTAAACATTATTGCTCTAAACACTATCAAGAACTAAACCATGTCACTAATGATTGACTGGATGTATATCAATTGTGCTGGTATGTTTTAATGGTGTGTGAAGCACTACAGAATTGCAGATCACACACAGGTATGTCAGCCGTCAGCGTGGGATCTCATTCAGTAACCAAGTCGGTGTGAAAAGAACCAATCCGAAGCGTAGAAACCAATTGCAATTTGTAGTGCCGTGTAGTGTAGTGTAGGAGTGTACACAGTGGCGGATCTACTGGGGGGCTGCAGCCCCCCTACAGCAGCTAATCACCACTAAAAATATTGTAGTAAGAGTCTAAATTTAGCACTAAATCTTCATGCAAAACAACATCTCCATTGTTTTAACCCCCTTGTCCCCCATCCTCATCCGCCACTGAGTGTACATGTAGACACGTGTTTGGACGCGCGTATGGGCAGCAGGGAGACATGTACCACGGGGAGCTCCTTGCGGAAGATGTAGTAGCGGAGGCCGGCGATGGGGTCGAGCAGGGAGTGTCCGCCGATGAGGTCGAGCAGGGAGTGTCCGCCGGAGATGTGGCAGTGCACGTGCAGCGAGCCAGCGACATCCGACCGTGCACCTTCTTCCACTCAGCCATCACCTCGTCCCGCTGCAGCCGGTTGTACCACCCCTGCAGCTGCGCGCGGTTGATGGTGTGCGACACCGCCAGCATCAGGCTAGCCATCACGTCGCTGTGCGTCAGATGTACGTCCGCGGCAATAGCAGGGACTCCTAAAGAGCTCATCACCTAAAGAGCGAGCTCAACATTCAACAATTTTCCTCACACTCTTCTCTCACACACAAAATGGTAATCAACCACTAAATTTAGTCCAAGCATGAAACACTAGGTTAGCAGATAAATACTTTACATGGTGGAATTTGGATGAACTCAGAGGTAGTCAATAATAGAGCTGATCTTTTTTATAGTAGCGCCCCACGCCACCGCCGACCGCCGTGCCGTCTTGTCGGAGCTCCACAGGCACAGCCCTCAAGCCGGTGACCTCCTTTGTCTAGCGTGCCTGAGGACTCAACCTCCAAGGTGATCATCTCTCCAGCCAGAGTCTTCACAATGATCTGCGTGACATCCCTGAGCCTGAGCACAAGGTGTAGGGTAGACTCCTTTTGGATGTTATAGTCAGCCAATGTCTGCATCCTCGAGTTGCATGCCAGCAAAGATTAGACGATGCTGATCAGATGGGGTTCCCTCCTTGTCCTTGATCGATTCCTTGACATTGCCAATTGTGTTTGAGGATTCAACTTCAAGGGTGATGGTCTTGCCAGTGAGGGTCTTCACAAAGATTTGCATCTACAAAGACAAAAAAAAAAAAAACTTGGTAAGATATCCTAAAAAGATAGGCACAGAAAACAAACTAGTCCTTCGATAAGAATTGTTCAAATCTTTTTTTTTTGAAATAGAGGTAAACAACAAACAAAAAACCCCACACATCTGAACCACGAATTAGATGAAACAACAACTCCTCATGCAAACGAACTGCCGATGTGCTAGTTACATTGCAAAAGAATCTAGAGTATCAACAAGAAATAAGTTTAGGTGTACTTTCCAAAATTCTTACGCTACAAAAAATTGGAATTCTCCTAGTGTTTTAAGTAGTAATAAAACACTACCACTAGTCTTAGCATATCGGAATATCACTAGAAGGCATTTAGTAGAGAGTTTGTACTAAATTTTAAATGGAAAAAAAAACTAGGAGAAGCCCGCCTCACTAGGAGAATTGGGAAAATATAGTTGTGTTACATATCCTTTTGACTAAGTTATCGAAACGAATCAATCAATAAGGTAAAATAAGCACGGAAGATGTGAAGCAAGATTTAACCATCTTAATTTCCTTTGAAGTCGACCACCTTATTTTGAAAGCATTTAAACAACTTAACTTTGAGCATACGCTAATCAACGAATTGAATTTAAACCAAACCATATATGTACAGGATTGTTTTAGAGGCAACATGACACTATGACAGGCATGGTCTATAAACTTCTTAACTTTAATATTGACAATACACTAATTAATCTATGAAACTGAACTGAAACCAGATTGATATATACAGGACTGTGTTAGTAATGATTTCACTGTTACACCAAATAATCTATTGAGTTGAAACATAATTCTATGATGATATCTGTAGGATTATGTTCTGAGGCACCAAGATAGGAACAATGATTTAACGCTCCTAATTTTGATATAATACATTAATCGATCTTTTTAATTGAACCCTAACTCTATAATGTCTACAGAGTTTGATGGAACGGCAACAAGCCAGAAAGCAAATTCAGTATGAATAAATTTACTAATACTAACGATCGAACATCACAGGCCATGCGATCGAGCAATTTACAAGGATCTTTGTACGGAAAGGCACAGTAGAGATTCGGCCATACCCATACACGCACGACCCCGTAAATAAATCGATAGATTGTTTCGCCAAAAAGAAATCGATATATTAGAGGTGCGACTCGAAGTGGGGGCATACCTTGACGAGACGATCGAGAGAGCCCTTCGTTCGCTTTCGCCCGGGTGGTGAAATACTGAAATCTGAAGCCGGAGGTGGACTTTATGTACAGTGAAATCTGGCTTTCTCGGGAGGCGAGAGGCCGTCGGCCCGTCGCGGAGTCCGCGGCCCGCCCGCCCTGCCGTGCAGGCCGCATCCTATCGACTGGAACCAGTTGCGTGATGGGCTTTCCAGGGCCCTGATTGGGCTACCGCGGCCCATATTAGTGCAGCAGCTCAAACGCTCAGTATCATCACGGCTACTTTTTGCGAAAACGCAACTGACAGGGAATCAGATCGTCTGAAGTCGGTACGGCTCGACTTTACTCTCCAGTCGATGTATCTGGCCACTCGATCCTGATCCAACGATGAAATCTCAAATGTTTATTGTCCCACTCGAGTTGCTGGGCCGGCCCAACTCAGCACGGGAAGCTTCGACGATGCACGTAAGAGCTGTGACGCCGTAACTTTTTTGGCGCGGCAATCTTCGCTGCTTTTGGCACCGGAGCGACGTTTTTGGCGGGAGCCCCGTAGGTCGTGCGGCGGCGGCGATCCATTTGCTGGTGATGCTCTCCATCGATGAACTGGTACAAAAATCTCTCATCAACTATCGCTGTGTACATCAGTGTTGTTCTGATTTCATCCTTGTTTTATCCTCCTATTTGATTGTGCTGGATCGAATGAAGAAAACCTAAGAGGGAAACGTGTTAGCCCTAGGATCACTAGCAGTGACATCTAGAAGGTACAACTTTGGAAATCGAGTAGGCAGTGAGGTAGAGAGAGGGAGGAAGAGTGGAGAAGAGTGTACCAGAGGGCTTGACTGGAGCGGTGGAGGAGGATCCGGCGGCGGCACTGCTTCCCTCGGCCATCGTGTCGAGGGAGAAGGGAGGGACGTCGTCGGGGAAGAAGGATGTCGGAGCAGTGCAGTGGCGGCGGCGCGGAGGTGCTTCCCGTCACTGGCTGCGCCCCTCCTAGATCGGATTAGGGTTTGTAGGTGGGTGTGGCGGCTCACGGTGAACCTCGTACTAAGAGCCGCCGGCGCCCACCTCTTTATATAGCGCAGGGTGACAGGGGCCCTCCGGCCAATAGATGGGCGGGCGCCCGATCAGGGCGCGAGGTTCACAGGGCCCGAGTTGGGCCGTTGGGCCCAACTCGGGATTGAGATCATCCTAACATTCTCCCCTTGATCTCATCTTTAACTTTTATCTTTAACTTTACTCTTTCATTTTAACCTTTTCATTTTACTTATTCCATCTCGCATTTGTGCATAGAACATGTTTCATCGTCACGGTCTATTGCCGTTGGATTTCACACTGACTACAATACACATCTCTCGGTTTGAAATAAATAAATACTTTATCTTTGGGCCCTTATTATTATCCGGGAATCATAGGCTTCGCCTTAAACCCATGCCGGCTACGTGTTCAACGAACACTTTGGGTGGTAAGCCTTTTGTAAGCGGATCCGCGAGCATCTTTTCGGTGCTTATGTGCTCAAGATTTATAACACGATCCTGGATTTTCTCTTTCACAACATAGTACTTTATGTCAATGTGTTTGGCACCACTTGACCTATTGTTGTGAGCATACTCTATAGCCGGATTATTATCACAAAGTATAGAGTCATTGGTCCATTGATGTCATCGACCACTTTTAAACCGGGTATGAATTTCTTTAGCCAATTCACTGTCCCGATGCCTCATAACATGCTACAAACTCGGCATACATAGTAGAGTTTGTAGTAACTGTTTGTTTTGAGCTTTTCCATGATATAGCTCCTTTTTGCGAGAGTGAACACATATCCGAGATGTGGACTTTTGTCATCTCCCGCATAATCGAATCTGAGTATCCTAAGATTTTTAGCGAGTCGGATCTTAATGCGTTAGCATCGGGTCTTTTGTTCCTTGTAAATATCGCAAAACTTTCTTTACCAATTTCCGGTGTTCAACACCGGATTACTTTGGAATACGCCAAGCAGCCGGTTACATAAGCCAAGTCGGGCCGTGTGCATACTTGAGCATACCGTAAATGTCCAACTGCGAGAAGCATATGTCACACTTTTCATTTGGTTGAGCTCATACTCATTCTTGGGACACCGAAAATCCCCATACTTATCGCCCTTGACTATAGGTGCGAGGTGATGGACTACATTTATGCATCTCGGAATTTCTCCAAGACCCTTTCAATGTATGCCTTTTGAGACAGTCCTAATACCCCCTTTCTTCTATCACGGTGAATTTCTATGCCCAAAACATAGGAAGCTTCACCAAGATCTTTCATCTCAAACTTTGAGGACAAAAAACTTTTTGTTTCCCGTAGTAGACTCATATCGTTACTTGCAAGTAAAATATCGTCTACGTACGGGACTAGGAAAATGTATTTCCCATTCTTAAACTTTGTATAAACACAATTGTCCTCGACATTTGCTTTAAACCTAAAATTCTTTATAGTTTTATCAAACTTCAAGTTCCACCGCCTTGAAGCTTGCTTTAACCCATAAATCGATTTCTTTAGGCGACATCCCATCTTTTCTTTGCCTTCCACGACAAAACCTTTTGGTTGTGCCATGTATATATTTTCCTCCAAATCCCCATTTAGGAATGCCGTCTTCATATCCATCTGATGCAACTCTAAATCATAGTGTGCCACCAATGCCATTATTATTCGAGAGAATCTTTACATGAGACTGGAGAAAAGGTCTCGGTGTAATCAATTCCCTCCCTTTGTGTGAAACCTTTAGCCACAAGTCGCGCTTTAAATCTCTCTATGTTCCCTTGGGAGTCATATTTTATTTTGTAGACCCATTTACAGCCCTCTTGTTTTGGCTCCTTTGGGAATTTCTTCCAAGTCCCAAACATCGTTGGCACTCATCGATCTCATTTCATCTTCCATGGCTTCAAACCACTTTGATGAATGATCGCTTCTCATGGCTTGTTCAAATGAGGTGGGATCACCCTCCATTTGATACTCTTCGGTGATATTATTTAACTCATATATAGCGGAGATAGCTGGCCTTCTTTCTCTTTGAGACCTTCTAGGGGCCTCTACATTTGTCACATCTACTATTGGAGGCTGAGATTGCTCCCCCTCATTTGTGGCAACATTTTCAACAGGTTCCTCATTTTCCTCTGTTGTTACCACAGGAGGAACAACAACAGGTTCTTGCTCCACAGTGTCTTGCACTATTGGTGCAGGAACAATAGGTAGCTCGAAAAATGGCTCCTGAATAACGGGGGTGGGTGCACACACCCACTTCTCTTCAAGATCAATTTTCCGAGCAGCCATACTCCCCCTCATCATTTCATCCTCTAGAAAAATAGCGTGTCTCGTTTCCACAAACTTTGTGAGTCTATCGGGACGGTAGAAATGATAACCTTTTGACCTTTCGGGATAGCCAATGAAATGGCAACTCACATTTTGGGATCAAGTTTCCCAATATTTGGGTTAAAGACTTTAGCCTCGGCGGGACACCCCCACACACGGAAGTGATCTAGTGAAGGTACCCTTCTGTCCATAATTCATACGGTGTTTTGGGCACCGATTTACTTGACACTCTATTGAGAATATGAATGGAGGTTTTTAATACCTCTATCCATAAACTCAATGGTAAATCGAGTAACTCATCATACCGCGCACCATATCCATCGTGGTACGGTTACGCCTTTCAGCTACTCCATTTTTGAGGTTCACCCGGCATGGAATCTTGGGCAACTATACCATTTTCCTGTAGAAACCTTGCGAAAGGTCCAGAACTTGACCATATGGGGTATGCCGACCATAGTACTCCCCCACGGTCGGACCGGACTAGCTTAATCTTTAAACTATGCTAATTTTCTACTTCAGCCTTAAATATTTTAAATTTATCCAATGCTTCATCTCTTCCTTTAATTGGATAAATATAGCCAAACCGGGAGTAATCGTCGTGAATGTAATGAACGAATCATAGCCATCCACACTCTTTACGGGAAAAGGACCACATATGTCGGTGTGAATGATCTCTAATATTCCCGTGCTTCGTTTGGCATTCTTTTTAATTTGCTTTACATATTTTCCTTTTATGCAATCGATGCATTGCTCTAATTGACCGAACTCCAAAGGAGGAAGAATTTCATTCTTTACTAGTCTTTCTATTCTCCCCTCGAAATATGGCCTAAACGACGGTGCCATAATTTCGCCGTTGCGTTTGTAGTTCGCTTTCTTTTTCTTTTCTCATTTGTAGACGAGGAAACGCTATCATTCACATTACATATGGAATTCACACTTTCACATAGTGATAACATATATAATTCGTCTTGTCGGAAGGCAAGACCAACACAAATATCATTAAACCAAATGACACATTTGCCATGTCCAAAATTACGGGTAAAACCTGAATCATCCAACTTTATTACACTTATCAAATTGCATTTTGCGGTGTAGGAACATAAAAAACATCTCTCAAAGTAAGACTATAGCCATTAGGTAAATCTAATGCTACATCTCCAATTGCCTCTACTGCAGCCTGTACGCCATTCGCAACGCTAATGGCCTCTTCTCTTTTTAGCGTAGTTCTCGTCGAAATGAATCCCCTTTTTCTTCATGAGCTCTCTTAACCAATCAGGGCAGTCAGTCTTCTTGTGCCCCTCCTTACCACAGTGCCAGCACAAGTTGTCACCTGCCTGTGGCTTGCCCTGTTGCTGAAACTGTGGTTTCTGTTGCATAGGACCTTTCTTTGCTGGGGAGCCAGGATTGAAGGGCCTTTTGCCCTTCCCTTTGACCAGGTTCGCTTGGCCACCAGGTTGGCCATTGATCCTGAGCTCCTCATCAACACACTTGAGCAATGAGCTTGTCTATGTCCCATTTCTCGGCTGCATGTTGTAGTTTATGACAAAATTCTCATACTCTCTAGGCAAGGAAGCTAAAACAAAATGGATAAGGAGCTGTGGTTGTATTTCCGGATCCATTCCTTTCGGCTTATTTGCCAAGTGACTCATTTTCAAAATATGGTCACGTATGCTACCTCCTTTGAACTTTTCATTTGTCAATTGCTTGAACAAATGGGTAGCATACACTTTGGAGGAACCAAGTGAACTCGGTTCTTGATCCTCTCAAAGTAAGCAACAAGGCGGTGTCACACTTTTCAATTGACCTGTAAGAGCTGGGTCAATTGTATTCTCAATACATGACACAACATTTCTTGTTGTCATCGACCCATCGAGTATGCTTTATGTCATAAGCCATCTTTATGGGTCCAAAATCTTTCACCCTTTTGTCCCATGCTTCATCACTTTCATGGTCTCCCGCAGGTTCCACAGTGCTTGTGGGACACGGTTCGATGAGCACCCAGTCAACCTCAGCTATAGTGAAAGTGAAGTCAATTTTCCTCTTCCACTCAAGGTAGTTGTCTCCCCTCAGTGGTGGAATCTCTCTCGGGCGAGACATCGGGGAGGACTACGAAATTACAATTCATATGAGGTGAGAACATAATATAAAATTTTCTTTGCAATAATTCTAAATCACTTTGTTGGCGAAATAGAATTAATGTAGGCAACAACTATTAATCAACACCATAATATTGCTATTAATCAACGTTGGTCAGAATAATAACAATATTATAATCACAGTAAAATTATCCATTTTCAAATATTAAACTCTCCCGTTGGTTCGAATTTAACAATGAAAACGATAATAACTTTAAATACGCAGCGGAAACTTTAACTTTGCATAATCAATTTTCCAGAAACATAAAGGGCACTTTACTAATCTCTGAACAAAATTATCGTTGGATAAAAATTTGTACAGAAATTAGCATGCAAAACGATTCAAAATCATCAATTTATGCTTCAAACTGTTGTTTCGGATATTGAAAATACTAATTTTTCGCATTTTCCTATTCATTTGGCCAATTTGGCCCAAACAGCCTGCGCGGCCCACGGCCTTCTCGCTTGCGCTCGTAGCCCGGCCAGCTAGGCGGCCCGGCTAGCGGCTAGCGGCCTTTGCTCGTTCTTTCGCGCGCGCGCGGCGGCCCAGCAAGCTAGCGCGTGCCCGGCCCAATGGCACGGTGCCGCTTCACTTTTTTTATTTCTTTCGCTGTTTTAGCCGGCCCAAGAGGCCAAAACCATCCCGGCCCACTCGCGGCGGCGGCCTCGGCGCGGCGGGCGGGAGCGGCCGATCGGGCGCCGAGGCCCTAACGTGGGCTCGGGCCGCGACCGAGCTCGCTTCGCGTGCCCGCCGGGCCGATTCTAGCCCAAGTGATCTGGCCGTTGTTTCACTAGGGTTTTGATCCGACGGTTGTCCAGCGATTTCGGGGAAACAAAAACCCCACCGCCGGCTCCCCGGCCAAACCCTAGCTCACTTCACTCTCTCCCTCTCTCTCTTCGGCCGCCTCGGAAGCCGACGGCCGCCGCCGCTGCGGGTCGCCACCACCGCTCGCCGCGGCCCGGCCGGAGGATGGAGACGGCGCCACCGCGGGCCCCTTCACCGCGCTCGCGCGCGCGCGTCCTCCATCTCCACTCCTTTCTCTCCTTTCTTCGCCGCGCAACAACAGCAGCAAAGCGGCGGCCTCCCAAGGCCGGCCGGAGGAAGAAGACGGCGCCGCCCTTGGTCCTCTCCGGTGTGCGCGCTCGCCCTTGCGCAGCGCGCCGCCGTCGAGGGTTCGGGGTCGGTGCCCTTGGCAACTCGGAGCGCCCCGCGCGGTGCGAGTGGCCTCTCGGCACCTCGTCCGCGCGCCGGCCATGGAGATGGCCGGCGGCGAGGCCGACGGCGAGGCCCGGGTAGGTTCCCGAGCACCGCCCCGTCTTCCCTTCTACGATCTCTTAGGGTTAGGGTTAGCGATTTTCTTTGCCCAGTCCCGGATCCGCCTAGGGTTAGGGTTAGGGTGATCTTTCCGGATCAAATCCGCCATTCTTTTGTGATTTCTCACTCGCACCTCTAGATCCACGAGACTAGTAGGCGTCGATACCATTGTTAGCCCTAGGATCACTAGCAGTGACATCTAGAAGGTACAACTTTGGGAATCGAGTAGGCAGTGAGGTAGAGAGAGGGAGGAAGAGTGGAGAAGAGTGTACCAGAGGGCTTGACTGGAGCGGTGGAGGAGGATCCGGCGGCGGCACTGCTTCCCTCGGCCATCGTGTCGAGGGAGAAGGGAGGGACGTCGTCGGGGAAGAAGGAGGTCGGAGCAGTGCAGTGGCGGCGGCGCGGAGGTGCTTCCGTCACTGGCTGCGCCCCTCCTAGATCGGATTAGGGTTTGTAGGTGGGTGTGGCGGCTCACGGTGAACCTCGACCGAGAGCCGCCGGCGCCCACCTCTTTATATAGCGCGGGGTGACGGGGGCCCTCCGGCCAATAGATGGGCCGGGCGCCCCGATCGGGCGCGAGGTTCAAGGGGCCCGAGTTGGGCCGTTGGGCCCAACTCGGGATTGAGATCATCCTAACAAAACGAAGGAAGCACCAACTTGCTTTGCATCAAATTAAAGCATTTGGATATTCGGGATGGTCTTTGCCTCGTGATAAGCGAGTGACATAAATTTCTCCATCGATTAGTGAACTACGCCAAAATCTCTCGCACACCAGTTGTTGTTTCGATTTGATTTTTTTATCCTCCCCCTGTATTGTCTTGGAACGGATCGATTGAAGGAAACCTGACATGGAAGCTTATAGGAAGCACGTACTTGCTTGCATCTAATTAAAATATTTGGATATTTAGGATGGAAGCAAATAGGTGCGTAATGTCATGGTTGTTTCTTTGCACCCATCTAATTAATTACTGTATAGGTTTAGTTGTTCATTTCACCGTCTAATATTATGTCGCCTTTATTTGTTTTCTTTTAGGGTGGGTTTGCTTTCTAGTCTTTTACCTCAAATTGGCATGGAGTTCCTACAACAGATGAAGCTTGGATGTTTTGGATTCGATATGGAGGTCAAAAAGGCTTTGAGGTTAGAAAATTGTACTCAAACAAAAGACAGTTTGATGGGAAAGTTCGATCCTGCAGATATGTTTGTGCAAATGGGGGTCGTAGGAAAGGCGACAAAAGGGATCACCTAACAAAGTGTCCAAGAGCCGAAAACTAGAACTAACCGTAAAGTTCGCATGGGACTTGTCTTTGGACAAGAGTAAAGGAAATTATAAAGTGACCGATCTGATTTTGGAACACAATCATACCCTCCAACTGCCGTAAACCTCACACTTGATGACATCCCAAAGGAAAATTTGAGTTACAAGGTTTTGAAATAGGACTCGCGACGATGCAGGAATTGGGCCCAAAGATGCACACGAGTTGGCTTGCATCCAAGTTGGTGGTTCTTCGAATCTCGTTACACTCTTCAAGACCACAAGAATTATTTACGGGGCAAACGACAGCGGGAGATGGCATATGGTCAAGCAGGCAGCATGCTTAGGTATTTTCAGGAAAAAATTGCTGAGAACCCATCATTTCAATATGCATTGCAGATGGACCGAGAAGAACAAATTGCAAACATATTTTGGGCTGATGCAAAAATGCTCACTGACTATGCATATTTTGGTGATGTTGTCGGTTTGATACTACCTTTGGTACAAACAAGGAGAGTTGGCCTTTTGGCGTATTTGTTGGGTTCAACCATTTTAGAGAAAGCTGTGGTTTTTGGTGCCTTTGCTCTCATGTATGATGAGACATTTGAATCCTTCAAGTGGCTATTTGAGACCTTTCTCGAGAGCCCATAATGGCAAGCAACCTAAAACAATATATCGATCAAGATTATGCAATGGGAAAAGCAGTTAAAGGCAGTCTTTTTAGAATCATGGCATGGTACGTGCACTTTCCACATTATGCAAAATGCTTTGTCGGGTATATAGCTGAACTAGATGATGAAGAATCGGATGCTTCACCCAAACAAGAAGAACAAGAAGTAGAAGAATCAGATGCTTCTCCCAAACAAGACAACAATAAAGAACCGAGTATTCTCTCATATTTCGGAGTGCGTGTATGTATGAGTATGAAGATGAAGCAACATTTGAAGAAACATTTAATATCATGAGGTCAAAGGCAAGCAAACAAACTTGGTTGGATAGTATATACAAGGAGAGGGAAAAATGGGCTGAATGTTATATGAAGGATGTGTTCACATTAGGGATGAGAAATACACAATTAAGTGAGAGTTTGAATAGTGATCTGAAGCGGCATTTCAAATCTGATTTTGATATAATCAGATTTCTTAAGCAATTTGAAAGAGTTGTGGAATATAAAAGGAAGGAGGAGCTGCAATCTGAATTTGATTCAAGAAAAAAATTACCTAGAATCAAAATGAGGACACCTATGTTAATCCAAGCTAGCAAGCTGTTCTCCCCAACTATTTTTGAAGCTTTTCAAAGTGAATACGAGAGATCAATGGTAGCGTACACCACAGCATTGGAAGGTACACATAAATATCTTGTAGCAATTGGAAGTCTAGATGAAAATTGTACCTTAGAGAGGGAGTACAAAGTCATTGGTCATCCATTAGAACAGACTAGTACTTGCAGCTGTGGGCAATTCAATAGACTCGGAATACTGTGTGGCCATGCTTTAAAAGTCCTTGATTTGATGAATATCAAATTAGTCCCCACACAATATGTGCGAAGAGATGGACACGGGAAGCACGCAGTGGAACAAGTAAAGGACAACAAAGGGCGAGACATAATAGATAATCCAAAATTAGATGAATTGTTGAACTACAAAGATATGGCTCGTAAATTTCTCAATTTAGCACATCGAGCTGCAAGCCATCCAAAATGCATCTTATTAGTAAACAACACACTTGACATGCTCAGCAAGCAAGTTGAAGAAGAAATGGATGGTCTTACAAGCCCTATTGATCCCATCATTGCTTCCACTAATGTAACTCTGCCTAATGAACTGTTGAGTACAGCAAGTCTAAAGAAAAAGGAGGTGGAAACAAAAACCTCAAAGCGCCAAAAAGCTTGGTTTGAGAAGAAGCGCAAGTGTGCAAAAAAGGGAGGTGGAAACAAGGGAAACAATACAAAGGTGTGTGATAAGAAAAAAGAAAAAAGTTCGAAGGATTGTGACAAGAAAAAAGGAAAATGCTCAAAGGTATCTGACATCACTAATCTCTTTAACTGTATTCACTATAAAAAAGTTTCAGTTGTAACTATTTCATTCTCTTGTTTTTAAGCGGGAGCAACAAACTGAAGTGTTAGTCGATGATGGCACAACACTACAAAATGCAAGCCTGAACCATCCATCTTTGCCTCAGCAACAGATCTCTGAATCATATACAGTCATCAATAGTTTCTCTCAACTATTCATGGTAACTAATATACATGGTCAATAGTTTCTCTCAACCATCTACGAATCATATATATGGTCATTATGTTGAATTAGCTTTCTTTTATTTTACAGGGAGCTGTGAGATGGTGCTATCGGTGAATTTTAGTAGTATTTGTCCTGCAATGACAGATAATGACCAGTGGTACTTTTGCTTTTGTGGTTCAAGTGTAATCAGCCAAATGGAGCTTGCAACCTGCATCATTTTGTGCATTGCATAACCAGCAACATCTTTTGTGCAGCCATATAAAATTGCAGTAACCAGTTTGTGCATTGCATTCACAATAGAATTCCAAATCAATTTGCAAACGCAGGCATATATGGACCTGATAGCACATTGCAATGCTGTTTTCAGATAGCAACACGAGAACACATTTCAATTCTGAAACCTCCTTTCAGATAGCAACACGCAAGCACAACTAGCCGCGGCTGCATCTGCAGCGACCATCCATGGCTTCAGCGTGCGGTGGGGAAGGCCAGCGTTGGCGATGCTGTCGCGGACCAGAAGGCTGGGGCGCTGGTTCACCGGAGCCACGCTGGGGAGCACGCCGGGACGCTGGCTCGCCGACCGCCGGGAGCGCGACTGACGGGGACGCCGCTAGCCAGGAGCGCGCCGCCGCGGGCGAGGCCGTCGCGGACCAGCAGGCCGGGCGCTGGTTCGCCGGGACCATGCTGGGGAGAACGCCGGGACGCTGGCTCGCCGGGGGCGGTGCGGTGGCGGCCGGACGGCCGGTAATGGAGGCGAAGCAACGGAGTCGAGCGAGCGAGTCACGGGATGGTAGCCATTGGGCCTGTATGGGCCGGCTACAGCCTGCAGATATATCACGGTGGAATTCCTTCACGGTTGGATGCAAATCGAACGGCCTAACGAGTGACTGGAGAGAGCAGTCGTTTCCATACGACTTTAGACGATCTGGTTCCACTGACAGACATCATTTCTTTTGTTATGCAAACACGGTTACACGACTGTATTTTTGTTGTTGTACAAACACGTACGATTACACGAAACATCACTACTGATCTTCCGTATCCCAGTATCCGTACATCATCCAAGCAACAATTTTATATACAGAAAAAAGGGTCACGACACGGTTTTTTTTTTCGACAGCACACGACACGGGGTTGAAGGTTCCGGGAAACCACGGGAACATCGTGTTTGAAACTACGTTTTATGATGTTCTTTATCTTTTAAGTACCGATTTCCAACTGTGGAGTGTGGACATGACGTTAGTCAGTTTTGATTGAAGACCACACACCATGATGCAGCTGAGAACTCGATTTGAGTATGCAATTTCTGAAATCAGGACATCGACTTGGAATTCAAAACATGCATTTTACTCCAAAACTAGAAACATGCACGCA
Organism: Themeda triandra; assembly: GCA_018135685.1. Taxonomy (NCBI): domain Eukaryota; kingdom Viridiplantae; phylum Streptophyta; class Magnoliopsida; order Poales; family Poaceae; genus Themeda; species Themeda triandra. The sequence goes on from JAENPR010001438.1 coordinate 64,472, forward strand.
TGGAGATCCTCACTTTATTTTTTTCCCCATACATGCATGCATGCACACATACTCCTACAATGCATGTCACTTTCAGTTTTTTTTTTTTTTTTTTTTTTTTTTTTTTTTTTTTTTGAGAACAGCCGGATTTCATTTAAGTAACAGAAACATAATTACAATCATTCGCGATTATATCCCAGAGAGCCGGTGGTGGTATGAGCCGCTCCACGACCGGTTTTGACTGGGATACAAGCTTCACACACTCATGAGCTAGAGTATTACAAGTTCTACAAGAGAAACACAAAGTAAAAACATCTAAATTCCGGCTTAAGAGATCAATCTGCTGTAGGAGAGGACTGACTTCAGAGTTTTGGTTTCGTCGTTCCTCCCACAGCTGCACAAGAACTTGGCAATCTGTTTCCAGGATGAGCTTCTTCACTCCTTTCTCTAATGCAAACACTAGGCCATCACGGCAAGCTGTTGCTTCCGAGGTAAGAGCGTTGAGGCAATGGTCGTACCACTGTGCTTTCCCTCCACAGACGCGTCCACCATCATCCCTGATCACCACACCAGATGCACCACTTCCTTTCTCGGCCAAAAAGGATGCATCAACGTTGCCTTTCACCCATCCCGGCGGTGGGCGTTGCCACTGTTGCTTCACACGCCGGGTGTCTTTGGTCTTGGCTGGGTATGATAACTGCCACAGATCATATGCAGTATCCTTGACCCATTCCACAGCTTTCCGGATCGGGATTTCCGCTTCACCATGCTTCTTCTTGTTCCTGCCCATCCACAAGGACCACATCCCGCATAGGATGATAGCCGCCTCCCGAGCTGGGCAGACTTCTGGATCGATCAAGTCTTTTGCCCACGTCATAGGATGAAGCTTCGGTATCTTGACACCCGTCAGAACACGAGCTTCCTCCCAGAATCGCCTTGCAATCGTGCATTCAAGTAAAACATGCTTGATTGATTCTTCCTCCACCCCACAAATATCACAGTTCGGGACCGGTTCTATGTGTCTCCGGTGTAGGACTCCTTTGGCCGGCAAAAATCCGTTAACAACTCTCCACCAGAACACACGTACCTTAGGGGAGTGCATAAGCGCCAGATGCGCTTCCAAGTTTTGTCACCAGAAGACGATGCCTGGTCCAAACCCCCCTCGGTTCCATTGATCACTGTATAAACATTTGTATGCTGATTTCACCGAGTAGTTGCCATGGACTTCCAGCTCCCATGCCCAAGTATCCACGCCAGCACCACTGACCGGTGTGCGTAGTATAGCATGTGCATCCACATCCTCAAACTGCTGCTTGATTAGATCCACATGCCAGCCACCACTATCCGTGATCAGCTGAGAGACAGTGTTAAAATGTTGAACATCAGGCTGAACCAAAGGACGCCCTTAAAAATGACTTGGAATCCATCGGTCATTCCAGATATCTGTTGAAGAACCATCTCCAATCCTCTTTAAGAGCCCTTTCTCCAGGACTTCCCTACCTGCTAAGATTGCACGCCATGTCTGGCTAGCGTGCCTCCTTCTTGTTGCTGATAGGAAATCCTTGTCATGATAGTATCGGCCCTTTAAAACTCTTGCACATAAAGAATCTGGTTTCTTCATCAGGCGCCACCCTTGCTTCCCAAGCATGGCCAAGTTAAACAAATGTAGGTCGCGAAAGCCCATACCACCATCGATCTTCGGCCGTGTAAGAAGCTCCCATCGCTGCCAGTGGATACGCTTATTATTTGCAAAGCCTCCGCACCAGTAATTCGAAATGGTGGTCTTCATCTTCTTGCATGTATCTTTTGGAATAAGAAAACAACTCATCGGGTATGTAGGGACAGCCTGTGCCACCGACTTGATTAGCACTTCCCTACCGGCCCCGCTCGCTTCCTTTCCAGACCACATGCCCACAAGTTTCAGCAGCCTTGTTGGCATGTACTAAAATGCCTCTTTTGTAGACCGGCCAATAGCCGTCGGCAGCCCCAAATATTTCTCTGCCAATGCCTCTTTATCGATCTGTAGAATAGACTTCATCTCTGTCTTAGCACCATCCTGACAGTTAGCGCTAAAAAATATTGCTGATTTCTCTTTATTCACCAACTGGCCAGATCCTCGACTGTACGTCTCAAGGATGCTTTGAAGACGATCAGCCCCTGCTCGCGACGCCTCAGAAAATACGATACTATCATCCGCGAACAACAAGTGCGAAATCCAGGGGGCATGAATACCAACACGTACTCCCCTCGAGAGATGCACCGGACCAACCGAATTCAGAAGACATGACAGGCCCTCAGAACATAGCAAAAACAAATACGGCGAGATGGGATCACCTTGGCGTAAACCTCTTGAAGGGGTGAATGGTGATGAAAGGCTTCCATTGACCCGAACAGAGAATGAGACTGAGGTAACACATCTCATGATCAGTGAAACAAAGTGATCTGAAAACCCCAAACGTAGCATAATACCTTGTAGATAAGGCCATTCCACTCTATCATAGGCCTTCGCCATGTCAAGTTTGACTGCGCAGGCCCCCATATTTCCTTTCTTCCTCCTTAGATAATGAATACACTCATACGCCACTAGCACGTTGTCCGTGATGAGCCGACCCGGAACAAACGCACTTTGTTCAGCTGAGATTATATCCTCTAGAAACACCCGCAGCCTGTTTGCCAAAACTTTTGAGCAAAGTTTGTAAATGACATTGCAGAGAGAAATTGGCCTGAAATTCTTCAGGTCTTGCGGGTTCTTTATCTTCGGGATCAGCACGATCGTAGTCTGATTGACTTCTGTTGGCATAGCTCAAGAGAATTAAGAGAGGAAGGAATTGGTCCATCTAATTTTGCATGAAGAGGAAAGAGATATTGCGTGATGTAGGTGTGGGCAGCCATAAGAATAGTGCTGCCTTCTTTTATTTGTAATTAATAGAGGGTAGGCTATATATAGATTATTACTAATTATAAATAAAGGCCTAGGATATCCTGGGCCACAAATTGACAAACATTTGGAATTCAGAGATTGTTGTGATGCTCCATACGTGCATGGTTTGGGAGTGTGGATTGTTACGTGAATGAGAAATATATATTTATTATTTTCGTTATGTGAGTGTGGATTGTTTTGCCAAAGACCGATACACCCATGCATAAATAGACATGGCCAATTCTATTTTCCTTCGAACCAATCAACATAATACATCTACTATTTTCCTTGTTTCTTTCGTCTACGTTAGGACAATATTTCATGCAAAAGCGATAAACAACTTACTCGAAATGTGTTTTATAAATAGAGCAAAAATCGAGTCACGTCTAAATCAAATTTTAATAGACTATTTTTCACCCAATAAAAATCAATGCAAACATCATGAATTCAACAAATCAAATTAATTCTAAATATTTGAGAAATCACATTTTCATAGTTTAAAAGTTTCTTATCATAACTAAATCTTAGAAAACTTACAAAATTCATAAAGTAATTTATTTTATTTAGTATTTTATATGCACAACCCAAAATTGGAAATTTTGGGGTGTGACAATTCTACCCCACTTAACATGAATCTCGTCCGAGATTCGTAGAGTCTAGGGAGAAGGATAAATTTAAACATCAAGGTTGTTTCGAGATTTATGATGAAAAGCTTAGCATAGATTAAAAAGGAAGAGAAATGTTATATATCTTTTTTTTTTTAAGTCTTCACATTATGAAGTGTAAGAATAAGGATTCAGAAGCTAGCAAACAATACTAAGAACATAAAGATTGGTAATTAGGTCTTCATGTCTTGATTTGTGATGTTGAACATTAATTATATGGGTAGCGGAAGCTACCCCACTTAACATGACTTCACTTGACTTCAATTTTTTTTTAAGGAACATGGATGACACATAAGCAATATATCAAACAAAGACAAGCATGCATCACACCAACGATGCTACACGGGAATTTGAAGTAATGGAGGACATCCTAATAAGTGGATTATAGATTATAAGAGGCCATCGTAAATTTGAATAAGCTGATATCAGAAATCTTTAGTAAACCAAGAAAATAAAGAAGATAAGAAGATAAGAAGTAGTAGCTCAAAGGAAGCTATCAAGGAGGAGAAACTAAGACAAGGATGAGAAATAGTAAATCAAGGAGCTAGAAAAATAGTTTAATAGCAAAATAAGTTTTGTAAATCGACCGAGTTCTATCTAGGCTTGCGTCCGACGATCGACGTGAGCGATACCATTCCGTCATACCCAAATTTTGAAGGAACAATGCATTGTATCAAACCTAGGAAAGAACATAGCAACTGCTAGCGCAATCCCATTTGAACTTTAAGATATTGATCAACGCGCTGATCGAGAGACGAAATATTAATATTGTTATCCAGGATATATGATCGGAGTACATATATAAGTTTGTCATGTGTTTGTTCATTTCTCATAGATTAACCAAGGGCGCGTTTGCGACCCTAGCCGCGACCAGCATGGCCTGCCCAACTGGACCAGGCTTAGGCTGGCCTGCCCCAGTTGATGCAAGTCAAGGTGTTTGCGCCAATGTACCAAATGAGCCTAGCTCGAGCGAGATCGTGTTTGTGAGAAAAATGCAAATAGTTATGACTACCCTCCTCTACCGCAACTCGGTAGCCTTACCACGCTTTCTCTCCTCCTCGTCATTTCGTCGAGCAACTCACGGGCGTGCACAAGCACGACGTCGTCCATGGCTGCTGTCCATCTCCTCGTCTTCACCGGCGAGCTCGTGGCCAGCTAACACCTCTCCCCACCACTGCACGCGGTGGATCCGGCATCCCGACGCCCCCTTCCTACCAGGGCTCGCGGCGGCGCCCCTCCCTGACTAATCATGGCGGGTCCGACGGGAAAACAGAAGGGCGGGTCCGTTGGGGAATGGGATGGTCCTCCCGAGCGGCAGCAGCGCGGCACCGCCCCCTTCAGCGTGGCGAATGCGTGGCACCGCGCCCTCCCACCGGTGGCGATGTGGCACCGCCCGGCCCCCGACCTTCCCTCACTAGCGGCGATGCGAACTTCATCCGGGCACCCCAAGATGGCGATTGCGGTGCGTGGAGGACGGGACCCCGACGACGGGTGCATGGCGGGCTGCTGCGAGCTCAACCGCGTCATCTAGATGGGGCGCAATGAGCACAATTACGGCGACGACTCCTGACCTTCCCTCGACCGGCGATGGCTCGCCTCCTCGATCTACGGCAACGCGGTCATGCGGAGGACGAGATGGGGAGGCGCGGGGCCGTGGACAGTGGCCTGAAGCTGGGGCATGCGGTGCCGCACCGCCTGCTGCTGCTCGAGGCGCCCAGGAAGAAGAACAGAGGAGGGAGAAGGCGGCGAGCACCACCTGGCCGTGGCCGTGGCCGGGAGCACACCTCGTCCTCCGCTGCATGCGCCAACCCCGCCGCCACCGGACTCCTGCCCGTCTCGTGTGCGCCTTTCGCCGGAGAGCTTCGCGTGGCAGAAGGGGCGGTGACGCCACCATTGCTGTCGTGGAGGAGCGAAGGAGCCGAGGCGCAGGGTAAGGGGAAGCCGCGGAGGTGACTCTATCCGCGTTGACAGCTGCTGCGAGCCGCCTGTGCGCCGCACCGAGCCTGGCCCTGGAGAAACGCAGGAAACTGGCGTTTCCTGGGGCCTGGCTGAGGCGTCGTTATTGGCTCTTGGGAGCCGGGCTCGCAGCTAGGCCAAGGACGCAAACAAAGGGTGTTGCACCCCGCGGGCGCAATTTGGCCCACGAGCCATCCTCACAAACACGCCCCAAATAAAGAGTTTCAACCCTCAAATTCGTAATTTGCATCATGCATCGATTTCACTCCAAATTACGTGGGCCGTGTGGGGAACTCGGTATGTATTTTACTGAAATCTACCGGCAGGTGTTTTCGGCTGTAACTGATTCGTTGTCGGCGGGTCCATCTGACCGGCCACGTCTCGACTTCTCTCCAGTCTCATCTTACCTTAATTTGATGATACGAAGACGACAAATGTACTGTATCAATCAGTCGTGTACTAGTACTACTAGTATAATGCCCGTCTAACGCCACGGTTTTATTTCAAACGTGTACATGAAAACAACCTTGCAACGAAGACTACCTTAAGCTCCTCAACGGCAGAACAATCTCTAGTTAATTCAGTAAAAGTACAAAACAATGGATTAAAATGCAAGTTTGCCTATTTAATGTAGCACTCGTCAGAACTGAATATGCAAGTTAGACTTTTTAACGTTAATGCCCTACTACCAAATACGGTGGATACAACTTCACGACTATTCATTGGAAAAAAAAACATTTCTCAATTCCTATTTGCATATGAGATTGCATATCCTACAAAAGAAAATAGAATGGACACATGCTATCCCAAAACCTCTCTGCCAAGAAAACAGTATCTTTCTGCCGCCCTCTCTCCCATGAAGTTGTAGGTCGTAGTGTACCCAGTGCAGGAACAATTTGATCCTTGCATGTGTCAACCTGCCCATAAATTATTTTTCCTGTAGGCATTAAGTTCATGTCTAAATCTCTTAACATACAGGAGCCAAAAACAATGTAGCAGCATGGCATCTTCAAGAGCAACACGCAGACCATCTTCTTCTAAGTTCTGAGGAATGAAAACATTTTTTATGATTCGAAACAGACGTTGGACATCACACAACCCAATATTGTGGTTGAATGTCATAAGCCCAAATACAGAGCCTGGAATAAAAGTTGTTGCATGGTGAAAACCCAAATGAAGAAGGATCCACTGAATTCACAAATAATACAGTTATTCAACAACCCAAAAAGTTCAGGAGGTTCAAAATGATCAGAATTCCATACCTTATAGTGCAACAAGAAGAGCACTCTTGATGAGTTCCTGCACGTACTCTTCAGAAACTGAAGGCATTTTTAGAGTTGGCACTAATAAAGTCCCAGATTACTTTACAGCACATCACACAAGATCAACAGACTATCTTGCAACCCCCAAAAAAATTTTGTTGTGTGCATGATCAGCATTGAATGAGGTGCCAAACCTAGGCAATTTTTTTTCCTCATAGTATATTGCTCGTGCTAACACTACTGTGGCGTCTATCAAAAATAAACCGTAAAACTAAAAAATAAAAGCTGCTCCTCTCTTGATGCTACTAACAACCACAAAGAGTGGCATGCAGGCAAAGCAAGTTATGCGAAGCTCAGAGAAACAAAGGGAGACAGCGCTGCACCCTAAACTGAGATCACCAATAAAATGTCCATCCAAATACAGAGACAACACATTCAGAACAAACACAGTTCCCTGTTTTGTTAACCAAAATAACGATGTAATCATTTATTGAAGCAACCATATAGCAGAAATAAGGGAATAAGGGAATAGCAGAAATAAGGGAAGATTGTGAACAGGAGGTTGTAGTTCTGAATAAAAGCACTGTGATTTGTATAGAATTTTGAAATCATAAAATAACTATGCACCTTCTGTAACTCCTAAACAGTATTGTTCATGTTAAGCATTAGCATGTCACTTGTTTTTTTTTTTTTCTGAAGACTTAGCATGTCACTTGTATTCAGAAAATCATGAGATGTTACAAAGTTACTTTGCTATGAAATTGTGAAATTGCTACGAAACCATCACTTCTTAATGGATAGTACCTGGCACACTTGAATTGTGCATCTTTCAATTCATCCTTGAGAAGGTCAGCTGCTGCACCGTCCGGGAAAATGGCCAAAACTTTCAAATAAAGTCGAATAAAAAATTGTCCAATAAATAATCATAGGAGGTCAACAGCCATAAATTTGCAAAGTAGTAATCATAGCCTCAAATATCAGTTCGGGCTTGGTAGGAGCTAGAGCGGTGCAATCTGAGAGAGTAAAATCCATGTCTAATGCTGAAAGGGCCATGTATCCGACCTGTCTTGTTAACTATGTCCAGGAAAATCTGTGACACCACCCGAGCCCAGCATGTGCTCCACCGTCGTAAAAAGCGAATGCTTTTATACAACATTATAGCAGGTAACCATTGAACTGAATTACAGAAGCAACAAAACGTATATGCACAATGAGAATTATAATATAGCTTACAAGCCCCTGGAATTGCCAAATCGGCGCTCGCATCCCCTGACTGATGAATCTGTCTTTGCCACAGCTGTGGCACCTCGGTGATCTGCGGGTGTGTGCGATGGTCTGCGCACGCGGATCAACGCCGACCTCCTACAGCTCCTCCCGCTGCTGCACGCGCTCTGCAGGTGCTGCTTCAGGATGACCTTCCGAGCCCTCCGCTCCCATCAACGGTGATGCTGCAGAAGTCATCAAGTCCGTCCGCCTCTTCTGCGCCCACAACACACAAAGCTGTCATCCCCAACCTTCCCACGGGTGGAACAACACGCAACACTCCTTGCTCACCCCCGCGGGCTCCAACTGTCGGAGGAGTAGCGACGCAGGCCTACCTCGGTGACGGCGCCATTGGAGCAAGCGGGGAGTCGGCGACAGCGCGCCACTCCTCGCGCACCACCGCGGGATCCAACAGCGGCGGGGCGGCCATCCCTCTCCCGCTATTGCTTGAGGAATCGGATCTGGACACCGGCTAGGATTTTGGCTCGCAGCGCCGGTGGCAGCGCGGGCACGACGGTGCACGGGCGACGCCCGGCAGGGTAGTCGCGGTTAGGGTTGCCGGGCGAGAAGAGCCGCGATCGGGAGACAGGAATTTGGGGTAGGGATTTCTGCTTGAGTGGCGTGTGATCGGGAAGATGGAGGATGCTCGAGCTTTTGTTTTTCTCAAAAAAAAAAAAAAACGATGCGGGAGATTGGAATCGAACCGGGTCACGGAGGGGTGGCTAGTCTCGGCGCTGTGGGGTTAGGAGGTGAGATTTAGGCTTCCCGCATTTCTTTTAGAAGATTTCAATTATAGTATAGACTACTATCGGTTCCCTGCCGGCGCCGTGCACGCTGCCGGTCAAAAACTTTGAACTCTCGTTGTCCGTCAGCTTCTACAAGTGGACATTTCTAGAAACAATTAGCTCCAGTCCTTGTCATTCTGGGACGTACGGTGCACTACAGCTGAACTACCAGTGCTGCATGTTGAATCTGAATGTTGCAGGTTGAGAATATCTGCGGGAAGCAAGATCGGTTTAGTACTTCTGTACTACGGAGTAGTGTGGAGTGTTGGCCGTTGAATTGGGTACGCGGTCTGCATATGCTGCAGGTTGGCCGGCAACTGGTTGCGACGGCGAGCCAGACTGACCAAAGCGGCGCATCAGCACATCTCGATCCCCATAGTCGTAGCGCAGCGAAGAAGTCACCGGCCGTCCGGAGCACACTCCAGGCGATCTTGTCGGCGATCGAGGCTATACGTGTAATCACAGATCGATGATATATATGAGACGACGATGAGATCTCAGAGCGAGGTACGGTGCGAAAACTGTCGCTATCTTCCTTGGAAATTACTGTATTTATCGAGTGTGCGAGCGAGATGCCATGCATGCACCTCGATGGCTCGATCGGTCGTCTACTGACTACGACTGACTAGCTGCTGCAGATAAAGCGAAACCCAGCCCGCGGAACCGTGTCCTGGGTTGCTGTTCATCGATATCTCCGGCGATCCACGTGGCGGTTGGAGTAAAATTAAAATGCGGTGGTGTGTGTGACTGTAGACGCATGCGCAACTAAAACAGCACCCCGATGCCCGCGCGCGGTCGATCACCACGCGGTCCTTCGTGCCGAAGCTTTGGACTCCGAGTGGGTAGGGCCGCTCCCGGCTAGGAGACGGGGTCCAACTTCTCCAAGCCAAAGCGGATGAGAGCAGTAGGCAGAGAGAGCTAGCTAGCTCGTCCGCGAGGAAACCAGCTTCACGCGTTGGCTACGCGGTCTGGACGCTGATTGCACTCCATGATGGAGATGAAGTCGCTCTGGGGCAAAATGAAATGGAATTGCCCTTGCATCGTCCTTCTCTCTATCGATTGTGTTTTCTGCTATAGTACATCTCTGAAGAATTTGATCGAAGATCTGGATCTGTTCTAACTAGCCAGTGTTCTACCTTGTCCACGATTAAGTAGTCACATACTCACATCACACATGCCAGGATCAGATAGAAGGATATATATACAAGATTACAAGAGCAGTTACCAAGAGATGAGTATATACAAAGAGAGAGCTGGGACCTGGGAATATACACTTGCTTATTTATTTACACCGCAAAGCGCAAACAACACGTACGTACCCTCTGCCGTTCTTGCGCGCGGGCGGCCTGATCAGTTCATCAGCGAAACCAGCATATTCACGCCGATGATCCAGAGAAGATAGGCCACGAGCACCCAGGCGGCCGGCGGCGGCTCGGCGACGGCGTCAGCGAGGACGAGAAGAAGGTACACGGCCGCCACGAACATCGCCAAAAGAGCTGCGACCGCGCGACGGCCACGCGGCCAGAGACGCCTCCTCTGGCCGCGGTGCCCACCTCCGTTCTCCTCCTCACGGCTTGGCGGAGGCGGCGGCGGGGCCGGCGCCTTCTCCTTGCCCCGGGCCGTCAGTCCTCCGCCGGCGCCGGTGTAGCTTTCTTCCATCACCGATCGATCCGAGGCTGCAGTGCGGCAGTACGTGGTGAGCTACTACCTGCTCACCTATTCTCGCTTTGCGTGAAGCTGTGAAGTGGTCTCTCTGAGCCTTGCATATTAATGTCTCCTGTGTAGCTTGCCTGTGGGGAAAAAAATGGAAGCTTGGTCGAGAGGTAAACTGGCTAGGGAAGATTCCTTGAAAACAGCCTGGTGGATATAGGAGCTAGCTTCTTGGAAGCTTCATAAGCACTATGGTCTATGTGGCTTGCATATAAGAAAAGCATAGCATGGTAGTATATAGTCGCCGGCAGCGGCAGGAGATATAGCTAGGGCCTGGCCATGGCATACACGTAGATAAACGGCAACGTATCAAGTGTAAACCATAATTTTTGTGAAAACTCGTGCAAAACATGGCAAAAAAGTCGTCTATATTCAAAAAAAATCACGCATATAGATGATATGATGATACACAACCGTGTAAAATATTTTTTTTCAAACTCGACTTGTCTGTGAGATATAAAATAACAAATTTCAAGTCAGGAAGTTGTCGAGTTTGGACAAATCATATATATATATATACACGCTTCATGGCTGTCGAGTTTGCTCGCTCACCTTGTAAAATATCTTGTACCTACCTTCTTGACATGTTACCATGTGGCCATGTCATGCATGGCGACCGGAGAGAATAATGCCAAAAGGTCGCTTTCCGTGCTTTCAATTCGCTAACAAGCTTTCTTAATCAAAGATGGGAATGAAAGCGTGTGGAAGCTATCTATAACGAGGACAGCATCAGCAGCATGCGCCCTCGGGTCAAAACCGGCACCTTGAATTGTCCTCAATTGGGCCAGCGGAGTTTATTTTACTCTTTTATTTGTGAGTTTTTTTTTTCTTTTATCTACCGCAATTTATTCAGCCGATCAAAGGACAGCTCTCCTTACGTTCAGGAAGACTTACGTTCGTTCTAGCTCCATTTCTGGTTATGTGGATATAAGGGAAGACTTCCTTTTAGGAAATTTACGGAAAGGAGGAGCAATCCCTTAGCTTCGCATGATCCAGAGGAACAAAAAGGCCGTAAGATCCACGGAGCGCGCTAAATTGGGATACGTGGAGTACGTAGTACATGGTTAGGAATACGTGCAGTAGTACATTAAGAGTATATATTAGTGTTACGAAATTTTAGGAATACGTGGAGTAGTACATGGTTAGGAAACAAAACATATATCGCGTGTCATATTATTTCGTCATTCGCTTACGTACGTGTACGGAGCACCATTAACGTCACTAGTCCACTGGCTGGCCACGTACGTCGACGAGGAAGCTTCCTTCCGCAGGCACGTCGCCGGCGGCGTGTACGACGCGTTCCAGTCTTGCGCGCGCTGTCACGCTATCTAGGACACACGGAGAAGTCGTAACGACATTCTGCGTTGTACGAATAAAATCCCTCCTTGGATACCATGCAACGAATTGAATATACCATGCAAAACTCCATCTCCTGTTTTTACCAATCGAGAACGAGTTACATACTTTTTATTCCTTGCTATCTTGATTGTGTGAACTAACTGTGCAATAGGGACCCCATGTTTTATCTAAGTTATTGGCAGGTGAGATATAGTAGAATGATATGAGACTTACCAACTCGTGCAATGGACTTGGGTATTTTTATGCAAAAATTCAAAAAACTTTTTAGCAATTGCTCCTCGTGTGATAAGTGCTATATCCTACCAGAGCCAAATTTCTACGCTTTCACTTATGCAAAACCTGTTTTAGTTTCTTTTTAGCAATGTCAAGTCTTGAGATTCTTGCTAGAGATGGCCTTATCCCCAAGATCATTGCATTCACCCACCAAATAAACACGCCGACTCTCACATTGAGAGCCGCGCCGCATTCGCCCACCAAATAAATATGCCGACTCTCACATTGAAAGTCGCGCACCATATGCACCCACCTTTCCACCAAAAACGCTCATTTCTTACACTAAGAATTGAGCACATATATTCCACGCTTTTTTTCCTCTTCCACCAAAATACTCTGTCAATAAGTAATGCATCTCTCTCCATCATTCATTCAAGAAAGGTATGGACACATTATTGGAAAGATCCTACAAAAAGAAGTTTAGTTCGCAAATAAGGAAGAGTTCTTTTTTCCCCAAGGTCTTGAGATAAAAAAAAAGATTTCTAGGCAACTTTAGTCTAGGCAACACTAATTTTCCCCAAGGTATGGTCTTGAGATAAAAAAAAAGATTTCCCCAAGGTGCTTAACTCGTTTCTAACCCCGCCAATTTAGTCTAGGCAACACGATTTTCACCTAGAATAGGGCTCTACTCTAACTATTTCCACGGTGTAGTGCGAGATTTCTTGTTTTGCGGGCGTACACGAAATATACCCAAAATGGACCAAGACATGAAGAAAAACACTTGTGTAAAAACACCTTTTATTTTGGTCCAAGCAAACAAGAGAAAAAGAGGAGAAATCCAAATTCGAGGCCAAGGCAACCGAAACACCGGCATGGGCCGACCAGAGGCCCAACAAGGAGGCAACCGACCAAAGCTGAAGGCCGGCGGGGCCCAACCAGGCGCGGGCGCGCTCGAGGCGTCGCGCGCGCCCGTTTGGCGCGGCCGGGATTTTGGTTGGTTGGTTCGTTTGCCGCCTCGATGGTCGGTTCGGGGTGTTTTCGACATTTGCCCTGCGGAAACCGACCATCCCACTCCTATATAAGCATGGGCAAGCCTCCTCCTTCAACAACAATTCATTATTCATTTTAGTTCTCACTCTTCACCACACCTTCACTTTACAAGTGTACAATAGAGAGAGTAGAGCCACTCTACCTAGCCTAGCTAGAATAGAAGTAAGGAGTGAGAGAGGAGCAAGAGTGGAGCATCTCTCCAAGAGAGCTCTTGGGAAGCTAGTCTTCCACGCGGCGGAGTGCCGGACTTGTCGGCTCCCTCCTCGCTTGTACCTCTACGGCGTCTTGCTACTTGAAGTAAGACATCGTGTTTATCTTTCGGTAATACCTTTGAGTAAGTTATTCTTGCTTGTTATCTTCTTGCGGGTTCGTCGTTCGTCCCGTGGCGGAAGCTCTAGTAAGAGGACCCCGATAGAGACAGGAGCTCCGATCACCGATAGAGTTGTAGCAAGCGGCGTAGACGTGGTGTCTAGGCTAGGACCTACCTTCGTTTGCCTCGTAGTCCACGGTTGAGGTGGTAGGCGGCGAGGTGGTGACAGTCTGTCCGTCCCTTGTAATCCCCACGTCCGGCTACGGCGTAGAGCAACAGGCCGGCATCACTTGGCAGACCAGGTGTGATCCGGTGCCCGAAGTAAGAAGTATATGTTGACGATCGTTAAGTATCAATTTTATACCGTCAACGCAGCAAGAGAAAGGACTAATATGAGTTCACCTGTTAGATATAGGGGTTACAACGATAGAATTCCACGAGTTTTGGTGATTGTCTATTTCGCGGGGGTTATCGAAAGAGAACCAAAGGAGGCCCACATGTCATGATTACATAGAGATAAAGACCGAACGGGTAAAATTGTATAATCTAGAAGACTCCGGAAGGCGACCCCCGAAGGCTGGGCCCCACACGCGGGGTGGCCGGTCGGCCGACCCAAGGGGGAGTCGGCCGACTCCCCATCTCCACCAATCGGGTGGAGTCTCGTGGATCTGCCTCCACCGCCTTTGAGGATGAATAATTATCGTCCATTTAGGTCGGTTTGATCCGAGGGCTGTGGTTCATCCTAGGGGGCTATATATTGAGCCCCGGCCCCTGGGTGAAACCCTAGTTCATTCAAGAGTTCATTCTCTCATCGGAATTCGGAGAAGCCGAGCCACCATCTCAATTAGAGCTCCATAGTTTAGTAGCATAGCTACATAGGAATAGATCTAGAGGGAATCAAGCCTAGCTTGGAGTCCGGATCTGTCGGAGTTCTTGGTAATTCCCCTCTACATTCTTGTAATATTCATCATTGTTCGTGATACTATGAGTAGTACTTTATTCTATTCTATTATATCGAGACTTGACTTTGCTCTATTTGATTATGTTCTCAATTATATTGTTCTTAGTTTACTTTGATTATATGTTTAGCATAGTTGGACTAGAATTATGTTTATGCATAGGATCGTATAGCGCTTGCTCATTAGATCGATGGGTGAGTGGTAAATATTGTGTAGGCGTGGTGCCTAGACCGTATTTATCTGCGATTGCACCCTATATTCCGGATCGTGAGGTAGATCGCGGGAGTGACGGTCTGTTGAGTCCTTTGTAGCCCTTCTCCCGAGTATAGGTCTAGCGAGAACAAACCTATTACATTGAAGTCATTGCTATGTCTCTTGTCTTCTCGGTAATATCACTATGCATAGGTGTAACCTTTTCCCGCCATGATTGCTAGATGTTCTTGCACTAATCATTGTATGCTTTGACTTTATAGTTAGAATAACATAGGATTATACCCTAGATCGTCCTAGTCCATGCTAGTGTTATAAGCTTAGAGTGCTAAGTTGAGATGGCTTATTACTATTATTTTATGTGGCTAAATGCTCTCATTTATCTTATGTCACTTATCATTCATTCCTATATTTTATGTGACACTTACCCTGTATGAGATGATCGATACAGACAAGGTTAAGCTCTCCATTATTGCATGTGCATTGCTCATCACTCATTATCAGTGCATTCCCTTCCCAAAGTGGTAAAATTATAAATAACGATACCTGGATTACTCCGGTTAAAATGCTACGATGATATATTCTCAGGCGCTATGAACCCTTCTTATTTCAGTTGCACTTAATAGACATCAACAAGCATTTTTTGGCGCCGTTCCGGGGAAGGTTGAAAGCCAATGGATAATGAGCAGCATTGCACTACATAATGAGATTGAGCACTTGTCACCATTCTCTACTCATACTGAGCCTTACCCTTGTCTTTCGTTTATTTTATATCTTATGCGGGGTAATGTATGAAAAAGACTACTCTTCCGATAACTATATTGACAATCCGAAGCTTTAATCGGGAAGGCCGGAAGCAAGTTGAAGAAGACCAATCAATCATCATCATCAACTCAACTTGGAAGTTTGTCGGAAGCGAGAAAGTCGACCTTTCGTTCGAGACTTGACACCAGCGTTTGAAGCCATGGCGAACAAGTCACTCCGCGAGTTCTCGGCTCCACTACGGATAACATTCGCCTTTGGACCATTTGCGGACATCGAAGGAGCTTTTGAGCTCAAGCTGCGCTAATCAACATGGTGCAAGCAAGCCGGTTCGTGGGAAGGCCCATGAAGATGCTAGTGCTCATCTCCAACACTTTTACGGAGATTTGTAGCACATTCACTATCAAGGATGTCCCCGAGAGATGCTATACTACTTCGCCTCTTCCCATTCTCACTCTTGGGGAGAGCGAAGCGTGGTTCTACGCCAATAAGGAGAAGAATACTACGTGGGCATTATGTTCCACCAATTTCTTGGCAAAATTTTTCCCCATGGGCAAGACAAATGCTCTTCGTGGGAAGATATCAAGCTTTCGGCAACACCATGATGAGGCTGTCCCGAAGCTTGGGAGCGCTTTCAAGATTACATCCTCGAGTGTCCTCATCATGGCATGGAGAATTGGCTGCTTATGCGGACATTCTACCATGGGCTTAGCAACAAGACACACATGAGACGATGGATCTGCTGCTGGAGGTGCATTCTTATCACTCACTATTCCTCGGGCCCGGCTCTTGTGGAGAAGATGGCATCCAACCAAGGTTGGAGTGAAGAAAGAACTCGAGACCCGCAAGAGAGGGGAGGAATGGACCAGTGAAGGAGGTAGACATCTTTGTCGCCAAAATGGATTTGCTAATGAAGAGGCTCGATGAGAGAGCCCCGAGAGAAGAAAGAAGTCATGCATATACATGATGCTCGCATGACATGTGAAGAGTGTGGAGAGGCTGGGCACACAGGTGCTAGCGCCCAGCTGAAGGAGGACGTGAACTACCTCAACAACAACAACAACAATAATTACTATCGTCCTCGCGAGAATCAAGGTTGGAATCGGCGCGGAGGCCTAACTACTCGGGCAATTATTCGGGCAACTATCAAGGTAACAACTCCTCCTACAATAATTACAACCGAGTTGGTGCTAAACCAAGGCAAGATGATGGACAATCTGTCCAAGAAGCTGACATCAAATGACAAGGTCCTAGAGACACTCAGCAACAGAATGGATGGCTTTTCCAATGCCATCAAGAGTCGCTTCAGCTTCAACAAGATACTTGAGTCGCCGAGGTACAACGGCTTGTTAACCTTGCTCCCTCCAGCGGCCAAGGTAAGCGCGGACAGGACAACTGAAGAGCTCGAGCGCAAATCTTGTTGATATATTCAATGTAGAAGATAGCCGGAGAGATCCATCGAAGGGGTCATGGATAGACTCAACTCGCCAATCAAGAAGGGCGATCCGGGGAGACCGGTCATTCCGATCTCCATTGGAAGTACTAACTTTAATGAGGCAATACGTGACTTCGGTGCAAGCATCAACATCATGCCAAGAGTGATATATGAGAAGCTATTCAGATGCCCCTTAGCATACACAACCATGTGCTTACGGCTTGCGAGATCGGTCACTCCGTGTTCCTTTGGGAGTGCTTGAAGACATATGTGTACGAGTAGGCAACTCGTATGTTCCAGCAGACTTCGTGGTAGTGGATACGGCGGTGATGAAAGGTCCCTATCATTCGGGACGACCATTCTTGAACAACTTTTGGAGCCATCATGTATGCCAACACCGCCAAGATCATCTTCAACATCAAGAGCAAGAGAGAAACCTTCTTCTTCAAGAACGAGTCTTTGCGGTTCCCAAAGCACACCCTCATCAACGAACAGTGAGAAGAAGAAGAGTCCGGCTAAGAAGAGCAAGAACAAGAATAAGAAGACCAAGAAGACGGAGACGGTGAGGATGGTCTTTGCGGTCCATAAGGAGCATGACCACTTACTCGGGTCCCCACGTCGATCAAGAAGGATGACCCAGTGTCCCAAGCATTCAATGCTCCATCAACGAAGCTCTTTCAATAAAGGCATGCGTGACACCGGATCGGGCGTCAACATTATGGCCAAGGTAACCTATGAGTATCTATATGGCACTATGCCTTTGGAGCCCACCTATGCACGGCTACGGATGGCGGGACCCGGACATTCCGCTTCGTCGAAGGAGAAGTGAAGGATGTCCTCATCCAGATAGATGACCATTATGTCCCTACTGACTTCCTAGTCGTCGATATGGGAGATGACTACGATCCTCCAATCATCCTAGGAAGACCATTCCTGAACACCACCAAAGCTATCATCTACATTGGGACAGGAGAGATTCACTTCCACTTTCCCACTGAGAAGGTACGCCGCTACTTCAATAATAATTATATAATCACTGAGGAGCCCAAGAAGAACAGAGCAAGGAGAAGGCAGCGTACCCGTCGCCAGAACAAGAAGAACATCACTACGAGATGGATGGGTCGACTATGTGGGAGAAGTGTCAAGATATGAAGATCGGTACCCGAGAAGAGAAGAACATTGTAAAAGAAGAAGAGGTGCTACCGAGAAGAAAACCAAGTGCCCCAAGAAACTTCCTCCTCAAGGTCATCTTCTCCAACAAAGAAGGTGTGGAAAATAAAAGTAAAATCAGAATCAATTCCTACACACGGCGACATCATCCGAGGCGCGGCCAATGCGCCCCTTGAAAAATGAGCGAACATGACAAGTCGTTCGGAGGACTTAAAACCACCGAACGCCGCGCCAAGAGGTAACTTGGTATTTATCGCATTACTTTTCAGCATTATATTTTTTACCTTAGTATATTTATTTCCCTACTTGCATCTTAGTTGCATCTTTACTCTTTTATCTCCGCATTTGAAAAGAAAATAAAGATGTTGTGCATTTGCATCCAGAAAATCGTCAAGCCCCATGTGGATAGTCATTCATTGTGGTGGCACAAAAATAATTTCTCAGCATATTTATTTCCCCTGTCTGCATTCCTTAAATAATAAAAAGATAAAAATAATTCTTGTGATCCTGTTAGAACAAGTCTAAGTTAAGAGAGTTCTAGACAACCAAGGCCTAGAGGTTTTATCACTAACGCTTAATTAGTTCCACAAGCTTTGTTGTCTATTTTGAGCTTCATAGAACATCAAGGATCAAGAAGAGCTAACAAGCGAAGGACATCCAGTCCCCTGTCGGAGTCTTGCCCGCGACAATTGAATGTCTCCACAGCAACTATCTACAACACTCTGGAGGACTAGAACGTCTTGGTGCACATCGGCAACATCGCGAGACTATGTCAACATCCGGCTTGGGGAGAGCATCCCCGTATACCAAGCTAAGTGTTTCCAACTTATCTAATTATGCTTTATTAAAGTATGCTTTGTTAAAACAACTAAAAAAGATGCATAACCATAGAAACCCAGAAAGATTTCCTTATTTATCTTTTCTACTTTTGGAGAGCTCTTGCAATGTTTGTCTTTAAAAGTGATCCCTAGAATAAACTCTACATGGAGATGATGAATAGTTGCTTTCTAGTAATTCCTTTCAAGTACCTAGTTTTCAACCTTGCACTCTCCCGAGTTTTGGACACAAGCTTGTTTAGATTTGAGATTTGCTTTGAACCTAAAACTTGTGGGTAGCGAACACTTGATCTAAGTCTAGGTGGTTGACGGGTATGATATGGGAAGGTTTTGAGCTGCTATCTATCTTGTTCCTAGAGATACTAGAGTTACGGAGAATTTATCGTGAAAATATTAAATTCCTGCATGATGAGTTCCTTTATGATGAGAGTTCAAATTCCTACCACGGCCATATATTCATGCTTACTAGATTAGAAAAACCCATCTGTTTATATAGATCATATTGTAGGTTTGAGTGTAGACTTTATAGGCATTGAGTGTGGTTATGCTGTGGACCCATAAGGAATTAGTCACGCAGTTAAAGTCAATACTATGTGCTCTCCATCCATTGATCTATGCTACTTCTGTCCTCAGAAGCACGCACCCATTTTATAAATACTACATTCATTCGTGCTATACTTTCCTCGAAGTACCACCCACATATAGATCCATATCCACCACATATTGTGCTATCTCTACCACGGAGATACGCACTTATGCTACTCCTATCCTGGGAGTACGCATTCCCCACATATTGTCTTGTCTCTACCCTAGAGATACGCACTATATCGCTCCTACCACGGGAGTACGCATCCATCCATTCATCCATCCACATATACATACCCATTCATTTCACATCATCCGAGAAAGGTTCTACTCCTATTGCAGGGAGTGAACATCTAGAAATAATCATTGCCGTTTCATTGCCTACATAAAAAGCTCCAGTCATTATCATTTCAAGTTATACACTCCCTGTGCTAAAGTTTCGTTTTCAAAGGATTGGTTATTAAAAAAAAAAGAAGAAAGAAAAAAAAAAGAAAGAGTAGCCAAGTCCTTCCATTTAAGAAGTTTCAAGGTTTCCGAATAAAGGGAGTCATGTTATCCCCAAAGGAGCAAGTGTAGAAGTAGATGTTCACCGGTTGAGTACCCCTCATAATCATTTTCTTATCACCATCATACTATCATCATCCTATTATCATCTTATCATCCATTTCACTTCCTCATTCACATGCACATATGACTTTATTATTATTTTAGTTCCTATTGGATCCATGTCTTAACTATGCAATATATGCAAGTGAGTTTGAGTGTCTCCCCACCTATGAGCTCCACATAAGCCTGTTAGAAAGTAGGGTGAGAGAGAGAAGGCACTTTTCACTATGCTTTAGTTCCACAAATACCACATATTCTGAGAAAAGAGAGAAGGCATACACTACTCATGCCTTAGAAAGGATCGAAATACCACAAATGAGAGACTTGAAAGGTTCATACAAGGAACTGTGAGTTTTATTTCAAAACCTTGCAAAAACTCCGGGATAATAGTTGATCAAAGAGCGAGAAACATGGCGCTTGACTTGACCGTTCTATCTTTCAACTACTCAAGACCCAAGTGACGGTTACAAGCCCCATGGTGAAAGGTAATATGAGTGAGTTTTGAGTCAGGATGGTTCACTCTAATCCGGAGGAGAGTTCTTGTTTGAACGCATGTGTACTTGTGAGGAGTGAAAGCATTGTAGCAACTCCCGATCCATCAACGAGTCTATCTTTGCTCGGGGACGAGCAAAAGGTAAGCTTGGGGGAGTTTGTTGACGATCGTTAAGTATCAATTTTATACCGTCAACGCAGCAAGAGAAAGGACTAATATGAGTTCACCTGTTAGATATAGGGGTTACACGACAGAATTCCACGAGTTTTGGTGATTGTCTATTTTGCGGGGGTTATCGAAAGAGAACCAAAGGAGGCCCACATGTCATGATTACATAGAGATAAAGACCGAACGGGTAAAATTGTATAATCTAGAAGACTCCGGAAGGCGACCCCGAAGGCTGGGCCCCACACTGGCGGGGTGGCCGGTCGGCCGACCCAAGGGGAGTCGGCCGACTCCCCATCTCCACCAATCGGGTGGAGTCTCGTGGATCCCGCCTCCACCGCCTTTGAGGATGAATAATTATCGTCCATTTAGGTCGGTTTGATCCGAGGGCTGTGGTTCATCCTAGGGGGCTATATATTCAGAGCCCCTGGCCCCTGGGTGAAACCCTAGTTCATTCAAGAGTTCATTCTCTCATCGTAATTGAGAGAAGCCGAGCCACCATCTCAATTAGAGCTCCATAGTTTAGTAGCATAGCTACATAGGAATAGATCTAGAGGGAATCAAGCCTAGCTTGGAGTCCGGATCTGTCGGAGTTCTTGGTAATTCCCCTCTACATTCTTGTAATATTCATCATTGTTCGTGATACTATGAGTAGTACTTTATTCTATTCTATTATATTAGACTTGACTTTGCTCTATTTGATTATGTTCTCAATTATATTGTTCTTAGTTTACTTTGATTATATGTTTAGTATAGTTGGACTAGAATTATGTTTATGCATAGGATCGTATAGCGCTTGCTCATTAGATCGATGGGTGAGTGGTAAATATTGTGTAGGCGTGGTGCCTAGACCGTATTTATCTGCGATTGCACCCTATATTCCGGATCGTGAGGTAGATCGCGGGAGTGACGATCTGTTGAGTCCTTTGTAGCCCTTCTCCCGAGTATAGGTCTAGCAGAACAAACCTATTACATTGAAGTCATTGCTATGTCTCTTGTCTTCTCGGTAATATCACTATGCATAGGTGTAACCTTTTCGCGCCATGATTGCTAGATGTTCTTGCACTAATCATTGTATGCTTTGACTTTATAGTTAGAATAACATAGAATTATACCCTAGATCGTCCTAGTCCATGCTAGTGTTATAAGCTTAGAGTGCTAAGTTGAGATGGCTTATTACTATTATTTTATGTGGCTAAATGCTCTCATTTATCTTATGTCATTTATCATTCATTCCTATATTTTATGTGACACTTACCCTGTATGAGATGATCGATACAGACAAGGTTAAGCTCTCCATTATTGCATGTGCATTGCTCATCACTCATTATCCAGTGCATTCCCTTCCCAGTGGTAAAATTATAAATAACGATACCTGGATTACTCCCGGTTAAAATGCTACGATGATATATTCTGTGCGCTTGCGGAACCCTTCTTATTTCAGTTGCACTTAATAGACATCAACAGTATACCAACAAGTTTAGCCACCTCTTAGGCCCATTACTCTAGAAAACCTCATTACCTAAGCTATCTTACTCCATCTCTGGGCAACCTCTGTTTAGAAATAACTCACAAGCCGTTCTTCGTGAAAGAAATACGATACCCGATTACTCACCGGGTGAAGTGCTATAACGGTGATTTCCGTGCGCTTGCGGATTTGGCTGCATACGCTAAGAAACGCCAACACCCTTTTGATTTAAATTTGTTTATAGATTCCTAAATATGCATTTTAAAATTTTGTAAAGCTGAGTACAGAAGAAAATGTATAGTTGAATACTCGAGCGAAAGAATTCACATAGCCGTTTGTGTCTTTTACTCTCTTATATCGTCGAGAGACGTGAGATGACAGGCCACGGATCGAGCATCTTCCGTTACGTCGATCTCCGTCCGCGACTCGTGGACTTCCCGCCGCCGCCAGTCGCACTTCGCTCGGCGCCGCTCCATCTCTCCGGCTGACGGACCTTGGTTGATCCCGCCATGGAGCTGGCTGCCCTTCTGAACGCGTACGTACGAACCTCTTGAACGCGTACGTACGTACGAAAACAAAAAGAAAAACAGCGACGCATCTAATCGACCACGTGCATGACAGTTGACGATGATGATCTAGAGGTTGTGCAGGGGCCTCGGGGCGAACGAGGCCTCGACGTCGACGTCCTCCACCTTGTACACGTCCCTGCGGTGCATGCTCCTCCTCTTGATCCGGGGCACGCGCGTCGGCCGGGGCAGCGCCATCCCGAGGACTGCCCGCTGTCAGGCGTCCTGCACCCGGCCGGCGCGTGCGACGGCCGGCTTTTTGCCTCGGCGATCAACAACAGGAGCATGCACACAGTAGCTTCTTGCCACGGTGATCAACAGAGCATGCACGTACGTCCACACATGGACACAGGGCGCTCGTAGCGGCCGCCGGTCTTCAGGGGACAACGCTCTAGGGCTGGTGGCGGCGCGCCGTCCTCGTCGAGCAGCGACACAGGGCCGGCGGCTGATCGGGAATCGAAGTTTTATTTTATCTTTTTTCCTCGGGTGACGGGGGCGGCGGCCGATCCGAAGAGGAGTCGCGTACGTAGCTCACGCCGTAACGGCAGTACGGCGAGTAAGGGAGCCGGCGCCTGCTAGGGGGTTGAGTTGAAAAAAAATGATTAAGATTGGATTGGTGGGGGTTTAAGTGTTTAATTGTTCCACCTCGGTCTGAGACCATCAGATTAGAATCGTGTGGATTTGATTCGAGTTTGCGTAGTTTGCATAACTAATTGGTTTTCATAGCATATGCTCCCGCCTATCCGTCGTGTTTTTTTTCAAGCCGCAATCGATGACATATTTAAGTTCATGCATGGCCGACATCGATCCATGAATGATCTTGTTTCCGCAGCGGCAACACGGAGTTCGTTCACTGCTCACGTGGTCATGCAGCGACTTCTGCTGACGCGGCCGGCTGTCACGCAGTACTGTACTTGAATACGGCCGGAGCACCTGATCCTGATGGTCCGAATTGGCGGCACAGCGATGCCGACACGTACCACAGGTCACAATAATTGAAACTAGTAATAGTAGTATATAGGTTACTTGTAGTATATATGAATATATATAACGGCTATCCAAGGCCCAAGTGCTATTTGCGCGCGCCGGAACGTCTGCTGGTGCACGCATTCTATTTAGAGCACCAACGTCTTCTTTATCTCTTTTCTTTCCTTTTACTGCTTTTTTGTCGTTTCTCTGTCCAATCCTCACGAGAGGAGGGATTTTAAAACAGTGCTCCGGTTCCTTCTCCCTTCTCCTACTCCACCCGCGGCGGCCGGTTACTTTTCCCCTTCTCCGACTCAACGCGCTGTAGAAGCTCGTCGCCGCGGTGATTTTTAGGGCGGCACCCATGGCTTCGCTCGTCGACGTGGCCTCGTCGGCCCCGGAGTGGCCGGTGGCCCCCTTCGATGTCGAGGTGAAGTGAAGGTACATAGTTGTGCATCTCAGCTTCGATTTGAGGACGATTCGTCCTCACGGTCTCGATTCGGGGTAGACTCGAATTTCGATTTGAGGGGGATTCGATTCGATCAGGCAGAGACGGATTCGAGCGGCTGCCAAAGGACGGAGGGAGGGGCCTCGACGAATCCCAGTGCTCGTCGAGATCCGGCGGCTGTAGCCTGTGACACCGGGGTTCCTGCCGCTACGAGGACGTGGACGTCGTCAGCGGCGACGGGTAGGTGATGTTCGCTGTTTTTTGCTGGTGAGGGTTTTCGATTTGGGGCAGATTGGTTGCCGGATTTTTGATTTGGAGGGGATTTTGTGAAAATATCTAGATTTTTTAATGGTCTAATAACTAATATATGTAGGGGGTTCTCCATTGTGGCTAATCAACTTCGTGGATGGCTTTTAAGAGCTTTGCCTCTAGAATACACACTGCATGGTTAATTACAGTTCAAAACCAACAAGTTACACACATGGTATTATGAATGTATTCGACAACCTAAAAATAGAATGGATCTATATGTTAACTGTCAATCACTGCAAATATCCTGAGCGAGCCTCCCTGACAATATATATGTACTTCTGAGTTTTGCAATTGGATTCGTGCTTTCTAAGAGAAATTGTGTGCCTGAGAATTATGGTAATTTTCATATGTCACAGGTAGGTAATATCAGTCCCAAGAGCACTTGATATGGTGGTCAACAAGCAGCAGCAGCATTAGGCGTTGATGCTGGGGGTAACTTCATGTGCAACACATATGCTTTGAGCTGCGATAGGAGTCTGCAGAGCACCTATTCTGCTGGCCGTGCCTTTTACAAATGGTTGTGCATCCACTCTTACTCCCCTGATTGCATTTACAAATGGTATGACCTTATTATATTTCTGTAGGCATACATAGTCCCACAAAAAAGTAAATGCACAAGTATATGTAGATTTTGGGATTTTTCTTCCTTCATATGGTTATGTAGCCTGTAGGGATACATAGTAATACGCTAAAAAAAACAAAATGCACAAGATGCATCTGCACCTACAAGAAGTCTACTAGATTGGTGGGTGCTGTGGATGACAAAACTCAGCAACAGAATGAGGGTTGAGTTGTGCTCCCCTCGGAACCAGAACTGGATGGCCATTTTTTTACATTTTTTTGATGTCATGGTCTGTGAATGGATGTAGTAGGTATGGTGCCTGTGTATAAGATTTTCTGGATGTCTGTTGTCCTAGTGGACAAACTCAGCCTCAACAGGAGAGAAAAGTCTAGAAGATAAGGCATGTATGTCTTGTGTACATCTTCTTTTAGGCTGTGTGTATGAACTGTATACTCAGTCTTCTATAATAATCAATCATTCATCTTATTAGCATCTCCCATGTATAATAATCAAGAAGTCAAGAACATAATGGATGGATCTTTTCACAGACAAGGACATGTCTCTTTATTTTCAAAATAATTGTAGCATGAAAATCATTCCCTACGTATGCAATCACCTGTAAAAGAGAAACAAGTAAACTGAATTCAGAATATGGTAGTAGCAAGCAGTATCCAAAATTCAGGAGTTGGAGTAACTTATGTCTCTTTTATGTTACAACTGAAACCTTGTCATTTTGTGTTTAAACTTCCATCTATAACCCATGATATTTGTTAAGGTGCAATGATGTCAACTTTGACACTGAAGCATGAGCATACTTCCCATGCAACATCACAGTTTATGTTGATTAGTTAGTGCTTTTCATTTTCTCTGCCTTAACTAGGCAGGATGTTGGATAAAAGGGATAATTTGGAGGATTCCATTGTAAATGGGAAGAATAAAAAATATGAAGATATAGGGTTGGATGTTTGTAGACAATGGGGTTTTTTTTGTGTATTATAATTATGATGTTTGTGTGTAGGTAATTCTATAGGAGAGAAGAGGAGTTGATTTGAATCACACTCATGGCTGTGTGATTTTTTTATAGCAGGTAACACTTGGTGTGTCTAAATTCCAATATTATGAGCAGAGATAGTTCTTTTTTTTTTTTTTTCAAGGGGCACACTTAGGCTACTGTGTTTTGTCTGTGTGATATTATCATCTATTTTTCTGCTGTAATTTATATCATTTAGAGATTTGTGAAATATTACTAATGGTTTTCCTTTTCCGCTCAAAGTCTTGAATTCTTGAGTACAAAGCTATGAAGCTAGTAGTTGGAAGCTTTATAGTGTGATACTTAAAAGCTTTTTTGAAACCAGCGGTACAACTTTGTAATATCACATAGTTTTAAATTTATATTCCAAGTGTATAGTTTTTGAAGCACCAGTACAAAATTATTAATGTGATAGTTCAAAGTTTTTGAACTTAGCCATCCAAAGTTTTGTAATGTGGTACTTCAAATTTGATAAATTTGTGGAGTGTAAAGTTTTGAGCCTAGCACTACAAAGTTTACAATGTGATAGTTCAAAGTTTTGTAGCTACCAATACAAAAATTTTAATAAATTTAGAGTGTAAAATTTTGAACTAGCCGTATAAAGTTTATAATGTGATAGTTCAAACTCTTGAAGCTACTAGTACAAAGTTTTTGTAATGTCATAGTTCAAATTTTTACAAATCTTCAGTGTACAACTTTCAACCTAGTAGTTCAATGTTTATAAAGTGGTACTTCAAAGTTTTAAACCGAGCGGTACAAAGTTTACAGGTTCCAAGTTCAAAGTTTTTGAAATAGTAGCATAAAGTTTGTAATGCGATAATTTGATTTTTTTTTTTACAAAAATCTTGAGTGTAAAGTTTTCAATCTAGCAATCCAAAGTTTATAATATCATAGTTTAATGTTTTCGAACCTGGCAGTACAAAGTTGGTAGTGTCATAATTCAAAGTTTATTAATTCTAAGTGTAAAGTTCTGAACCTAGCAGTATAATGTTAGTTATGACATAATTTTAGATTTTTTATATTACTTCTAGGTGTAAAGTTTTGAACTTAGCAATACTAACTTTATAATGTGATAGTTGAAAGTTTTTAACCATAAAATTTTGTAGTTCAAAGTTTATAAAATTCTGAGAGTAAAGGTTTTGGACTATTGGTATAAAGATTTTAATGTTATTGCACAAAGTTTTCGACCTAGCAATAGAATGTTTGTAATGTGGTAGTTTAAATTCTAAGTTTTAAGCTAGCAGTCCAAATTTTGTTTATATTGTGGTGGTTTAAAATTTATAGATTCTATAAGAAATAAAGTTTTGGATGTGGTAGTACAAGTTGTTTTTTACAAATTCCAGCCCCCTATGTGTCGTTCTAACACATCACCTTGTAGGTCACACAAAGCCGCAATTAATGGAATCTAAGATAGTGGGCATCGACAAATTACGAGAGTGCTTGCCATATTATTTACGCACCCACCCATACAACGAAAAATTTGATTATCTAGTTGATATCAAGAATATATTATCAATACAGAATACATGTGAGTTCTCTTTTTTCCAATTGAGAACCGTCTTGAATCTTGATGCATATAATTTGTTTCACTTCATACTCTTTAGTTCACTCTGCCTTCTTTTTTTAGGGTAATGGTCTTCTTTCTAGCTGACCAAAATAAGACGCATATCAGCAAGGTACGAAGTTTCTATAGATTTTTCAATAAGACAATAACAAGTTCTTTCTTAGATATTCATGTATGTCATTCCCTTCAAGTATGAATGCATCATCATATAATCTGGAAAGCTGGAAATCTGAATTTTGCATCTTATAATCTCTGCTATATTTTTTTTGTGTTTTTTCATGTGTTTATTTTGTGTGATGACATTTCTTTGTTGGGATTAGGGACAATAATATCATGTTGCTGGTCTTCTTTTCTCTTAAGATGTTTATGGACTGACTGATCACCTATACAGCAAAGGTTCCTAATTAGGAAAATGTGACCTCGAAGTTCTATGCATTTTTGATGTACCATTTTTTTGGGTGCCACCACTGAAGGACAAATTTATCAGCTAGACCATGTTGTGCTGTAGATATTGCTACCTTTTTTTGTTTTTGTTTGGCATGCTTTCTCAACTGAGTACAACAACTTCCTGTGCCTATAGTTACTAAACGTTGTGGGGTGAGGAGACACACCCCAGCCATCGACAAGACACCGTCTGTTGCAAGCATTGAGGTTCCTTTTTGGGGTTGTACTAGTCCCTCCAACCTGGCGTGCTTAGTGGAAACTAGAAATGCTAGATGCTTGACTCTGTCTTTACTCTCAAGTTAATGAAATCGCCATTGCTTTTTAGCAAGTTGTGGACTCTCAAGGTCACATATGCACATCCTTATCTCAAAAGGAGCCATTATGTTTCAGGTTTGCTATCAATCTAAATTTTTCTGTAGTGGTGTTGCCTATCCTGTCCAAATTGATTCTGCTACCTATAACCTCAAAAGTTGCTTTGCTTTTTTTTTTTGTTTCATGCCATGTAGCAAGGCTGTTGATTCTGATTTATGAGATTTTTGTTCCTTTTTTTGATTTGGCCCCATGATATATAATCCCAAGATGACCTCCACTGGTCTTTTTGTTCAAACCCTAGAAGGAACTCTCTTTGAAGGCCATCAGGAATTTAGGCCGATGTAGTTTGAGTGACAAAAATTTGTAATGCCCTGCACTTTTTTTATTTTAAGGTGACAACCACATTGAATAGAACCAAAATGTCAAATACCTTATTTTTTTAGTTTTATTTTTTTTACACTATGTTTTCTGTATGGATTGTTGATGTCAAATCAAAAGGAAAAAAACATGTTAGTTCTGATGGAGGATTTTGATGCTTTTGTGAAACTAGATAATAGAACTTGATGGTAAAATGATACTGAGTTTTTGATACAGTAAATAGTTTTTGACACATGAAATGGTAGAAGACAAAAATTCATCACAAGATATGGTACAGAAGAGTGGACATATTGCGAACCTAGAAGCACAAAGTTTCTAGTGCCATAGTTTAAAGTTTTTTTTTTAGAAATTGTGACTGTAAAGTTTGTTTCAAATCTACTTTGAAGTTTATAACATGGTATTCGAAAGTTTTGAATGTAGGATTTTTTTACAAAGTTCCTATTTGTTGTAACTGAAAGATTAAAGTTCTAGCATTATTTTTGTACTTTACATTTTTTAATCATTCTATCTCTTTTTTCAGGAGTATTAATGAGTGAGAACTATCTTTTGTTTTGGGAGAATAGAAGACATGTGTATTTTTATTTTTGCGTTTTGCAAATAGATACATATGGCAAATAACATGTATACGATTTTCTCCTTTTTTTCCGAGAACCATAGTTTTTTGTAGTATCATTTGAAATTAAATTTGTTGTATAAACATTTTATGAAGACAAGATATATATATATGGATATTTTAATAAAAAATACTTTTACATCCATATGGATTTGAAACCATCCCCCGCCCTTTTCTTCTCCCACAAACCCGCTGTCCCGAAAGAGAAAAATAAAAGCTCGTAGAAATTTAAATTGGCCCATTGGAAATCTAGACTCGAGAAAGGAGAAAAAGAAAGCCCTCCTGTATAAATTAAAAATTTGGCCCATTACAGACATCTACATGGGCCTTGCATAAGCTAGACAGGGGAATAGAGAATCGGGATTAGGAGAATCTGCACGCACGTCCGGACATACACGCGTCCGTACAGGTGCGCGCCGCTATCGTTACCCGCGCGCGTGCGCCGAGCAGCTACTTTGTAGGGCCAGGTTCGAAAACATTAAACTATGATATTATAAACTTTGGATTGCTAGATTGAAAACTTTACACTCAAGATTTTGTAAAAAAAAAAATCAAATTATCGCATTACAAACTTTATGCTACTATTTCAAAAACTTTGAACTTGGAATCTGTAAACTTTGTACCGCTCGGTTTAAAACTTCGAAGTACCACTTTATAAACGTTGAACTACTAGGTTGAAAGTTGTACACTGAAGATTTGTAAAAATTTGAACTATGACATTACAAAAACTTTGTACTAGTAGCTTCAAGAGTTTGAACTATCACATTATAAACTTTATACGGCTAGTTCAAAATTTTACACTCTAAATTTATTAAAAATTTTGTATTGGTAGCTACAAAACTTTGAACTATCACATTGTATTTGTAGTGCTAGGCTCAAAACTTTACACTCCACAAATTTATCAAATTTGAAGTACCACATTACAAAACTTTGGATGGCTAAGTTCAAAAACTTTGAACTATCACATTAATAATTTTGTACTGGTGCTTCAAAAACTATACACTTGGAATATAAATTTAAAACTATGTGATATTACAAAGTTGTACCGCTGGTTTCAAAAAAGCTTTTAAGTATCACACTATAAAGCTTCCAACTACTAGCTTCATAGCTTTGTACTCAAGAATTCAAGACTTTGAGCGGAAAAGGAAAACCATTAGTAATATTTCACAAATCTCTAAATGATATAAATTACAGCAGAAAAATAGATGATAATATCACACAGAGACAAACACAGTAGCCTAAGTGTGCCCCTTGAAAAAAAAGAATTATCTCTGCTCATAATATTGGAATTTAGACACACCAAGTGTTACCTGCTATAAAAAATCACACAGCCATGAGTGTGATTCAAATCAACTCCTCTTCTCTCCTATAGAATTACCTACACACAAACATCATAATTATAATACACAAAAAAAAAACCCCATTGTCTACAAACATCCAACTCTATATCTTCATATTTTTTATTCTTCCCATTTACAATGGAATCCTCCAAATTATCCCTTTTATCCAACATCCTGCCTAGTTAAGGCAGAGAAAATGAAAAGCACTAACTAATCAACATAAACTGTGATGTTGCATGGGAAGTATGCTCATGCTTCAGTGTCAAAGTTGACATCATTGCACCTTAACAAATATCATGGGTTATAGATGGAAGTTTAAACACAAAATGACAAGGTTTCAGTTGTAACATAAAAGAGACATAAGTTACTCCAACTCCTGAATTTTGGATACTGCTTGCTACTACCATATTCTGAATTCAGTTTACTTGTTTCTCTTTTACAGGTGATTGCATACGTAGGGAATGATTTTCATGCTACAATTATTTTGAAAATAAAGAGACATGTCCTTGTCTGTGAAAAGATCCATCCATTATGTTCTTGACTTCTTGATTATTATACATGGGAGATGCTAATAAGATGAATGATTGATTATTATAGAAGACTGAGTATACAGTTCATACACACAGCCTAAAAGAAGATGTACACAAGACATACATGCCTTATCTTCTAGACTTTTCTCTCCTGTTGAGGCTGAGTTTGTCCACTAGGACAACAGACATCCAGAAAATCTTATACACAGGCACCATACCTACTACATCCATTCACAGACCATGACATCAAAAAAATGTAAAAAAATGGCCATCCAGTTCTGGTTCCGAGGGGAGCACAACTCAACCCTCATTCTGTTGCTGAGTTTTGTCATCCACAGCACCCACCAATCTAGTAGACTTCTTGTAGGTGCAGATGCATCTTGTGCATTTTGTTTTTTTTAGCGTATTACTATGTATCTGAAACATCCTCAAATTCCGCGATGGGAATTTCACAGATTCGAGGGTAACACGACAGATAAAATCCATCATATTACAATAGTTCAGCTGATAACATTCCATACATCGTCTCGGGAATATAAAATAGTACGGGTTTACAATAATTTATTACATCGCCACATTGGCGGAATCAATCGAAAAGTAAACATCCGGAACAGTGAAGGTAGAAGCGGAAGCATCAACACGATCTCCGAACACTTGAGCGTAGGAACGACACCCACTAATCCTCATAGCTATCATCATCATAGTCGTACTCGTCCTCATCACCTGTTTATCCAAAGTATCGATGAATTGTACGGCCACATCCCCACCCTATGCTTATTTGTGGAATTGGATGCAATAAAAGTAAATACGGGATATAACAAGGAAACCTATAAAGCCGGGGTTTCCTATGCATATAGTAACCAAGTTTAATATATAAAGTTGGTCAAATTTTATCCATTCCCAAATCCATCCTCCAACCCATCCATACCACACACCTCACACCACACACCCCTTCCACGCCACGCGTGGTCGACATGAACGACTCCCTCTCGTCATGCCTCAGCGGCCCACAACCTCCCGAGGTTCACAGCCGGAATCAATTCCAACCACACGCACTCATCCAGAAAGATAGAAGACTCCTCTCCTAGTCCAGCAAGCATCACACGGGACTTGGTCCATAGCCGACAAGTCGGCATATGTATCGATCGATCAACCATACACTCTGCAGAGGTTTCACTAATCCACAAGATAGCCATCATCGATCGATCATCATCTAGGCGAGATACCGATCGCCATAAGCCTAGAACGAATACCATCCCGCCACTCGGCCCGGCCGAGACTGTGAGACATAGTACCAGGCCAAAGGGGTCACTATGTTGGTTAAGGAGGGTGTGAGCACTCTCGGCCCGTACCTCCCGACACATTCCGCTTACTTCCAACAGTAATGGCATTCGTCCTACCAGATGGTTAGACCGTCTCCCCTCCCATTGGAGAGCGAGTGGAAAGTAAGGCGTCCAATGATCCGGTTACTAGCCCTCAAGTCCTTAGGTATTGGCCGAACAGCGATATCTCCCCTGTACGGGCTAATCTTTACCGTCTTTGCCACGGCACCACCCTTTCCAAGGCTCCACCCCAAGGAGCTCACACCAAGGACACCTCAATCCAAACCAGTTACCCGCCACGGTACTCACAAAGCGGGGATACCTGGCCGTATCCCCTCGGCAAGACTCGCTCACGGCTCGTCGTGATCCCTGCTCACCGACTCAACCCTCACCACTCACCCAAGACTCACGCAAAGACGCTCTCCATGATCAAACCACAATATCCCCCATATAATCTCCGTGTCCACCACGCCTCACATCACGAGATATAAAGCGTAGTAGAAGTAATACGAGAGCAAAAGATAGTAAGCGCAAGTCTAGCCTAACGCGGTAGCGGGGTGATAGTCGAATCAAGGCGGGGGCCGAACAAGTATAAATACTACCATGCAACCTATCACAGAAATATAAATGTATTGCAGAAAGTAAAGTGTATTGCAATGCGTAATGGGATCTAAGAAAGTGGATGGGATGTGGCACCTCCGTCGTCGTCGCCTAAGTCCTCCTGGTACTCGTAGTCGTCCTGGTCAAACTCCTGCTCCTCGTCCGGTTCTGAAACGAATATTTAATAGTCGCGTCAGCGACTCCTATAGAGTTCACAAAGAAGCAAATAAAATATGAAAGAACCAAATGCACTCAAGCATAGCTTCAAATTATTGTGCTCGATTTACTGAAAATTTCGGTACCTTGTTTGTATTTTTCGGAGCAACGAGCAATTAGTTATGAATTTTCGAAGCCGAAATAGATTTAGAAAAAGATTAAGACAAGGTTAAATAACAGGCTGACACGTGGCACTACCAGGGTCCGCCACGTGTCGCAGAGAGGGCGGCTGAGGTGGCTGGGTGACGCAGGCGCTGACGTCAGCAATGACGACGTCATGCTGACGTCAGCGTTGACTCGGTCAACGCTCGGATGGGCCGAAAATGGGCCGGAACTGGGCCGACCATGGGCCGGTGGGCTGAGCTGGGCCGGGCCGGGCCCAACACGTGGCGACAACATGGCACGCCACGTCACTGGTATGGATCTCGCACGGGCCGGGTGTACGGATTAGGTCTACGGTGGACTGGTGTAGGTGGGGTCCGTTGTCATTGGCATGGTTCACCGGAACCGGGTTCACGGGGTTCATACCCAGGTGATGCTGGTCCATCCTTCCGGCGCACGGTGGACTGGCTCTATGGGACCCACCCGGAAGGGCTCGGTGCACATGAACCATGCCCACACACCAGCGCCCGCTCCTCTCTCCTCATCCATCCCCTTCGCCAAGCCGAGCGCGCGGTCGGGAGCGGCCGGCGGCGGCAAGGCGGCGCATTGGAGCGCTGGGGCGGCGCTCCGGCCCCGGTAGCGAGCGCGCCGGCTTCGCGACACCCAGGCGAGCGCGCCGGTGCCCACAATCGGCGGCGTGGCGGCGGTGGCGCTCCGCGGCGCCGGGCAAGGGGGCATCCGGGGCCTAGCTGAGTGCCCGGATCTTCGATTGGTGCTTCAAAACACCAGCTTGACAAGGCGGCGGTGAGCTTTTTGCACGGCGGCGCATAGTGGCATGCGGCGGCGCCGGCGGTCATGGTGGCATGCGCGGCGGCGCGTCGGCATGGCCACCTAGGCGTCTCCATCGCTCCCCGGTGGTGCTGCGGCGTGCAGCGGGCCGCGGCGCGGCTCGACGCGCGAGGTGGCCGGAGCCGGCCGGCGTGAAGGGCGCCACGGTGGCGCTCCCGGAGCGCCCCGTGCGGCCTCCTCCTCCGGTGGCGAGGCAAGGTAGTGCGCTCGGGGGCATGTCTCGGGCCCGCGGCGTGCGCATGGGATGCGCCTCGTCGTGGCGGACATGGCCCTCGAGACCCGGTGTGTCAGGGCGGCCGGCGGTGGCCGGAACGGCGGCGCGCTCCGTGGCTTGGCATGGCCACGGCGCGGCCGACATGGCGGACAGGACGGCGGCGTATGGTGGCGCCGCACTCGGTTGGCTAGGGCTAGTCCGTGCTTGTGTCGTGCGTGTGTCCAAGAGCCGGGTGTAGGCTCGGCCTACGCGCACAAGGGTGCCATGGCCATGTAGCAAGGTCGGGATTTGGACAAGGGGAACGGCGAGCTCACCGGCGCGGTAGTGGACGTCGGGGTACGGCTCGGCGTCGCGGTGGTAGTGGTTCGGCTCGCGGTTCTTTCTTGCTCCTCGATCTTCCGGCGTCCGGTGGCAAGCAGCGTCCGGCGAGGTACTCCTTCTCCGGCGGCGGCGCGCGGCTTCTTCTTCCCGGCGGCGGCGTCTCCTCCCCGCCTTCTTCTTCTCCTCTCCCCTTCCCCTTCTCCTTCTTGTCAATTGAGCGGTGGCTGGGGTTTTGGTGGAAGCCGCGGGCGGCGGCGGGTGCGGTGGAGAACCCTAGAGGCGTCGGGGTCCCGTTCTTATAGGCCGGCGGCCGGAACAGGGCACGGCGGACGGTGATCCCGTGTCCATCGCAATCGAGCGGCCGAGGGGACTCCAGGTGTGCCGGTGGGGCTCGGCGTGCGTCACGGCGCACTCGCGCTCTCCTTCGCGGGCAAGAAACCGGGGGACGCCGTAGTGGGGAGCAGGGGCATGTGCGCCCGAGCGGCCGTTGGAGCGCGAGAGGGAAATCCTCGCGGCGCGGCGCTCCCTTGTCAGAGCTGTCGGCTCCAGCTGCTCCGCGGCGACGTGGACTCACCCGGGCCACGCCTTCGACCCGAAAGAACCCGAGGCGGAGGGGAATCGGCGCGGCGGCGGCGAGTTTTCCCGCTCGGGCGAAAAGCAGAGAGGGGAGGCGTACGGAGCTTATGACAGGTGGGGTCATGTGCGGGGCCGAGGTGTCAGCGGCCGCGGCGGTGTTGGCCTTGTACTCACGCGAGCCGGCGGGCCGCTTGGCGAGTTGGGCCGGCCAGCGGGGAGGTGAAGATGGGCCGGCCTGGTGGCGAGGAAGAAAAGGCCGGGTGGCCGAGCCGGGCCGCGGTGGTAGGAAGGAGAGATGGGCCGGCTCGGGTGGAAAGAAAAGAAGGGGCAGCAGGCCGAGTTTGTTCATGGGCCAAATTGGTTTCTCCTTTAGTTTTTCCTTTTCTTTTCCTTTCTCTTTTGTTTTGGACAAAACACATATGTATGAGTGTAAACATGTTACATTTGTGGTGTGTACAATGTGTCATGGTGGTCTTAGGGTCATAGGCTAGTTAGGGTATTAATTCCCATAACATATAGATGATTTCATATTTATTTATAATACAATAAATAAATATGATCTTGGGTTGATTTAATTAAACAATACAAAAGAACCAAATAAACTCCAAATCACAACTTGAATTAAATTGCATGATGAAAGTAACAACTAATGCAAACTCGGGTTAATCTAGGTGGGGTTTTGGGTTGCAACTACATGGCACTTCATCACTCATAGGTTTTTGGCAAAAAATTTTGTAACTCGGATTTTCGGGATGTTACGGTCCTACCCCTTACGAGAATCTCGTCCTCGAGATTTAAAAATGTAACTTACCCGTCGAAGAGGTAGGGGTATATGGCACGAAGTTCGACTCCTTCTCCCATGTGGCTTCTCTTTCGTGTGGTTGCTCCACCGAACCTTGCACATAGGAATGGACTTGCTTCGGTTTCTTTGGTGTCCCATCCCGAGAATCTTGATCGGGTGTTCTTTGTACTCAAGTGAGTCTTGTACATCTAGCACGTCGGTGGTCACGTGTTGTTGCTCTGGCAGCTTCAGACACTTGCGTAGCTGTGACACATGGAAGACGGGATGCACTCCCGCCAACTCTGGAGGTAGTTCAAGCTTGTATGCAAGCTTCCCAATTCTCTCAAGGATCGGGTAGGGGCCTATGTATCTTGGAGCAAGCTTCCCTTTCACATGGAACCGGACGGTACCACGAAGCGGCGAAACTTTGAGGTAGACGGGGTCTCCCACTTCAAATTCAAGGTCTCTACGCCTTTTGTCCGCATAACTCTTCTGTCGGCTCTGAGCGGCCTTCGATTTGCTCGAACTTGAGCAACACCCTCTTCGGCTTGTTTGATCTTGTCGGCTCCATGAAAAACTCTTTCACCAGGTTGTGACCACATAAGCGGGGTGTTGCAAGGTCTCCCATACAAAGCTTCAAATGGTGGCATCTTAATGCTGGCTTGGTAGCTGTTGTTGTAGGAGAATTCTGCGTGAGGTAGGCTCTTCTCCCAATCAGTCCCATGTTGCAGGACACGGGCTCTAAGCATATCTTCCGAATTTGGTTCACCCTTTACGTCGGCCATCGGTCCGAGGATGGTAAGCCGTACTATAATCGAGCTTAGTCCCAATGGATCTATGCATCTGTTGCCAGAAACGGGACATGAACAAGGATCCGCGATCAGATACGATGCTTTTAGGGGCACCATGCAAGCGGAGAATTTCCTTGATGTAGAGATCAGCTAACTGTTCCGCTCGGATTGTCTCTTTGACAGGCAAGAAATGAGAACTTTAGTCAAGCGATCAACTATCACCAATATGGCATTGTTTCCATGCGTGGAGCGAGGCAACCCTACAATGAAATCCATGGATATGTCTTCCCACTTCCATTCAGGAACATCAAGGGGTTTTAGCAAACCAGCGGGTCTCTTGTGTTCGGCCTTGACTCTGTTGCAGATGTCACATCGGGCCACATGTCCCGCAATGTCTGCTTTCATGCTCTTCCACCAGAAGTGCTTCCTGAGGTCACGATACATCTTCACGCACCCAGGGTGGATGCAGTATTTGGAATCATGTGCTTCTGATAGAATCTCCTCTCGCAAGGCTGGATCGGAGGGCACACAAATTCTGTCATTGCACCAGAGGGCTCCTTGTTCGTCTTCTCTGAATTCGGGGTTATACCCACACTCCATCAGACCACGGATGCGCTGCAGGTCCTTACATTCTTTTTGGGCTTCACGGATGCGATCAGTGAGATTGTACTGGATGCGGAGCTCGTTTAGCAGGCCATGAGGTACTATTTCAAGCTGAAAGTCCTCAAGCTCCTGTTTAAGCTCAGGTGGCACGGATTCTGAGATCAGGGTGTGGCAGTAGCTCTTGCGACTGAGAGCATCGGCAACTACATTGGCTTTCCCCGGATGGTAGTGTATTTCGAGGTCATAGTCTTTGATGAGCTCTAGCCATCGGCGCTGCCTCATGTTCAAGTCTTCTTGAGTAAAGAAGTACTTCAAGCTCTTGTGATCGGTATAGATATCACACTTGTTGCCAATCAAGTAATGCCTCCAGATCTTTAGAGCATGAATGACAGCAGCTAGCTCGAGATCATGGGTAGGATATCGTTGTTCATGGTCTTTCAGCTGGCGAGAAGCATAAGCAATGACCTTACCATTCTGCATCAGCACGCAACCGAGTCCTTGACGGGAGGCGTCACAATAGACTACAAAGTCCTTGCTGATATCTGGTAATGCTAGCACAGGGGTGGTGGTCAGTTTTTCTTTCAGAGTTTGGAAGCTTTGTTCGCACTCAGGCGTCCACTCAAACTCCTTAGTCTTCTTCAAGAGGTTGGTCATAGGGCGAGCTATCTTGGAGAAGTTTTCGATGAATCGGCGATAATATCCAGCCAATCCCAAGAAACTCCTGACCTCGGTCACAGAACGGGGTTGTTCCCATTCTTTCACGGCTTCAATCTTGGCAGGGTCTACAGCTACACCATCAGCTGAAAGCACATGACCCAAGAAAGCAACTTCCTCAAGCCAGAATTCACACTTGCTAAACTTGGCATATAGCCGATGTAGACTCAATCTTTCGAGCACTTTGTTCTCGGGTGTTCTTCATGCTCTTCAAGCGGTGGCGAGTAGATAAGGATGTCATCAATGAATACCACGACGAACTTGTCGAGCACATCCATGAATACCTTATTCATCATGTTCATGAAGTAGGCAGGAGCATTTGTGAGTCCGAAGGACACCACTGTGCATTCATACTGGCCATATCGGGTGACAAAGGCGAGTCTTAGGAATGTCTTCCTCCCGGATCTTCATCGGTGATAGCCTCGATCTCGAGATCAATCTTGGAGAAGTACTTGGCACCTCTCAACCGATCCAAGCAAATCATCTATCCTTGGCGGGGGTACTTGTTCTTGATGGTGACGGCATTCGGATTACGATAATCGATGCACATCCTCATTGAGCCATCTTTCTTCTTCACGAACAAGACGGGAGATCCCCGGGGAGAAGCATTTGGGCCGGATGTAGCCTTTATCGAGAGCTCCTTCAAGCTGCTTCTTGAGCTCTTCTAGCTCATCTACCGACATGCGGTAGGGTCGCTTAGCAATGGGACCCGTGCGGGCATGAGGTCGATGACGAATTCCACATCACGATCGGGGGCATTCGGTAATTCCTCGGGAAAACATCAGCATAATCTCTCACCACGGGCACATCATCTCTTGTCTTGGGTTGTTTTGGCTTCGATTTGGTTGCTAGGGCACATAGGAGGTTGGTTGACTGCATGCCTCGGGGGTAGGCATCTAACAGCTTGGCCACTAGGATGGGTTATCCGAACGTATCCGGGTGAGCAAGATATGACTCCTCGGTGTTTGGTTAACCAATCCATCCCTAGGATAACATCTAGGCTGGTGGAGGGTAGCGGGGGTGAGGTTGGCTAGAAAGGTAAGACCCTCAATGGTGAGTTTCACTCCCTTGCATAGGTGGGTACTCTTGAGTTCTCCTAGGGGCGAGCTGGTAATGATAGGTTCTCTACGGGGAGTAACTGGTATGTTATGCTCTCTAGCGTACTTAGCAGATATGTAAGA
This sequence comes from Themeda triandra, assembly GCA_018135685.1. NCBI lineage: Eukaryota > Viridiplantae > Streptophyta > Magnoliopsida > Poales > Poaceae > Themeda > Themeda triandra. The sequence continues at coordinate 103,968 of JAENPR010001438.1, forward strand.
ACAAGTAGCTCCAGAATCAAAAAGTACGGAAGCTTTTGCACCATGTACTAAAAACATACCGTACACCACGTCTGGGGCAGCCTGAGCATCTTCCGCGGTCAGGTGAGTGAGACGACCTCGCGGGGCAGAAGCACGGTGCTGAGTGTTCTGAGCTCCAGGGGTAGCAGCCTTCTGGGGACAGTCCATGACCTTGTGACCCGGCTGTCCGCAACCATAGCAAGTAGGGCCCATACCGCCTGTTGGGGTTGTCGCGGGAGCCCTCCAATTGCTGTTGTTCGGCGCGGGACGACCAGGCGCAGGGCGGTTCCCCGCGGGGCGGTTCACCACTGGGTTGTTCTGGCGAGGGTAGTTGTTGGTGTAGTTACCCCCACCACGACCAGCTGCAGGCGCAAAGTTCTAAGTGTTGCGGTAGCGGCCTTGCACAGGGGCCTCTCGGCGGCGCTTCTGAGGGGGAGCGCGAGAGGATCCCTCAGGACGACGCTTCCTCTCTTTCTTGTCACGCAGAGCGTCTGCTTCCATGCGAACCTTCTCAATGTCCATGCAACGGTCAATGAGCTCTCTCAGTGTACGGCTCTCTGTACCAGCGAGGGCCAGCTTGATGCGGGTACTCAGACCTTCACGGTAGTAGTACATCTTCTCATTCTCATCATCAGCACACGCGGGTGGGGCATAGTGCAGCAGGTTGGTAAAGCGGTTGGTGTACTCATGAACCCTCTCATTGTGGATCATAGAGACGTTGCGGAACTCCTTCTCCTTGACCTTCATGGCGCCCTTAGGGATGAAGAAATTGCGGAACTCCTCCACGAACTCATCCCACGAGATGTTGGCAGGGTCCTCGTGGGATTCGCAGTAGCTGTCCCACCACGAGCGACCTCCACCTACAAGCTGGTGGGCAGCAATCCCAACGCACTCCTCATCGGTGCAGGTAGTGAGATCAAGCTTCTTCTCGATTTCCTTCAGCCAATCATCAGCAACCATTGGATCCGCATTCAGACCATCAAAGGTGGGGGGACGCAGCTTCAGAAATCCCTCCAGCTTCCGCTGAAAGTCCTCGGGCGGACCACCATGGCGGCGGTTGGCACCATTGACCAGAGCGGCAAGAAGCTGAGTCTGCTGCGCCATGACCTCAGCTAGGTTCGGCGGTGGTGGTGGTGGAGCATTGCCGCCTCCACCTCCAGGGGGAACCTCCTGCCCACCTCCTCCACCTGGCACTTCCTCTCCGCCTCCTCCAGGCGCATTCTCAGCTGGAACTTCTTCACCCTCATTGTTGACAAGTGGCGGGGTCACTTCACGACGGTCATCACCGCCCAGGTTGAGATTGCGGCCGCGACCACGTCCACGGCCACGACCACGTCCACGGCCACGACCACGTCCACGGGCACCACGTCCCAGGGCTGGCCCGGGGGACGGTGAGCGGCGCTCAAGGCGGGCTGAACGACGGGTTGACATCTGTGACACGGCCATAAGAGTTTAGTACCCAAAGTACATTATTATATAGTTCAATAGAATTAAATGATTTCAACAATTTAAGGGAAAAACATTTATTCTATCCAACACTCATGCAAAGAAGCAATGAAAACCATAAGAAGCGATAAAATCCGATCACTCATTACATGGGTGGAATAAAAATATTATGACATAGTAATAACAGCAGGTCTTGACGAGTGGTTCGTTCTACGCATGGTAACTCATGGGGGTACATCTTAACTCATACTACTCATGGGGGTACATCATGACAACTCATGTCTCACACGACTCATGACTGGTGGCTACTCAGCTATGATAGAACATGATACTTGACCACGCAGGTCCGACACACTCACACTTACTCCCGGTGGTGAACGGCCGACGGAACGCGCCGCGTAAACTCTTATCTCTGTCCTGGTCTTGCGCAGGCGCCTGACGTAGGCGAGAGCCTCGGCGTGCTCATCAGTGGGCTTCACTCCAGCAGCTGCAGGGCAGTCCTTGAAGTTCAGAGTCGACTCGCCGAGCTTGAACGTCTCCTTGTGAGGCTGCACGCGCTTGTGTGGGGGCAACTGCTTCTGAACTTCTTCGAGCTCCCTGAGTCGCTTCTTGTCCGACATGGCCCAAGCTTCCTCGGTCAACTTGAGCTTCTCGCGGAGAAACTCGTTCATCCTCATAGTGTTGATGAGGTGACCCTGGTTTCTCACGGCCTTGACCTTCTGCTCCTTGAGCTCTCTCTTCAGGGTCAGGTTGCTGTTGCTGAGGGTGTGCATCTGCACTCCATGGCTCCTTGACTGCTCTCGTGCACTGGCTAGGGCTGCACCCCTATCCTGGAGGTCTCTCTGTAGCTCTAGGATCTTGCGGTCCTGTACACGTTCCCATTGCCGATGTCGGCGGTCTTGTTCGGAGGTCGGCTATTTCATCCTTGTGTTTGCTAGCTTGGCGGGCGAGGCGGTCTTGCGGTCTAGCCACTTGTCTCTCGCAGCTTAGCATTTTCCTCGATTCCCTTGGCTAGCCACTCCCGGTGATCCCGCAAGAGGCCACGGTAGCTACGGTTCCTCTTCTCGGTCCCTCAATGTACCGATCTGGTTCACGGTGGTAACCGAGGCACGAAGACAGGGGTCAACCTCATAGGGCTCGGTGAAGGCCTCGACGACTTGCGCTTCGGGGGCAAGCTCAAGGCGGAGGGCTCGAGGAGTAGGCGAAACTCTGTCGCCTGCAGGTAGAGGTAGTGGTCTCGCAGTGCGCGGCGGAGAGCTTTGTGGGCAACTGCTTGAATCCCCTCCTCACAGGTCTCGTCCACCGACATCTCAGTGAAGGCAATCACCGAGGGCAGGATCAGACTTGCAGGTACTTCCACACTGGTGACGACTTGGCCCTTAATTCCTCCATCTTCCCCTGGCTGTCCTGAGCAGACGTACTTGATCTCATCAACGGGGACGTCTAGGGTCTTCAGCACTCGGTAGAGGGTTAGGGAGAAACCACCAGGCATCTTCCCCATGTAGGACAGCTTGAGAGTGGGGTAGGGTGGTAAAGGCCCGACTGGAGGGTTTTCTAGGCTCGTCATCTGCAGGTTTCAAGGGAAGTTTGGTCAGCAAGTCAGATATAAAGATAAGCCATGCATAAAAGAGATGCAATGGTCGGTGATATAACCGAAAGAAGGTCTGGCTCTTATACTAGTCGTCCAATCCTAAGGGTCTCGTCCTAGGGTCAAGCATGGAGCTGATACCAACTGAAACATCCTCAAATTCCGCGATGGGAATTTCACAGATTCGAGGGTAACACGACAGATAAAATCCATCATATTACAATAGTTCAGCTGATAACATTCCATACATCGTCTCAGGAATATAAAATAGTACGGGTTTACAATAATTTATTACATCGCCACATTGGCGGAATCAACTGAAAAGTAAACATCCGGAACAGCTGAAGGTAGAAGCGGAAGCATCAACACGATCTCCGAACACTTGAGCGTAGGAACGACACCCACTAATCCTCATAGCTATCATCATCATAGTCGTACTCGTCCTCATCACCTGTTTATCCAAAGTATCAGTACGAATTGTACTGGCCACATCCCCACCCTATGCTTATTTGTGGAATTGGATGCAATAAAAGTAAATACAGGATATAACAAGGAAACCTATAAAGCCGGGGTTTCCTATGCATATAGTAACCAAGTTTAATATATAAAGTTGGTCAAATTTTATCCATTCCCAAATCCATCCTCCAACCCATCCATACCACACACCTCACACCACACACCCCTTCCACGCCACGCGTGGTCGACATGAACGACTCCTCTCGTCATGCCTCAGCGGCCCACAACCTCCCGAGGTTCACAGCCGGAATCAATTCCAACCACACGCACTCATCCAGAAAGATAGAAGACTCCTCTCCTAGTCCAGCAAGCATCACACGGACTTGGTCCATAGCCGACAAGTCGGCATATGTATCGATCGATCAACCATACACTCTGCAGAGGTTTCACTAATCCACAAGATAGCCATCATCGATGCCGATCATCATCTAGGCAGATACCGATCGCCATAAGCCTAGAACGAATACCATCCCGCCACTCGGCCCCGGCCGCCGAGACCGTGAGACATAGTACCAGGCCAAAGGGGTCACTATGTTGGTTAAGGAGGGTGTGAGCACTCTCGGCCCGTACCTCCCGACACATTCCGCTTACTTCCAACAGTAATGGCATTCGTCCTACCAGATGGTTAGACCGTCTCCCCTCCCATTGGAGAGCGAGTGGAAAGTAAGGCGTCCAATGATCCGGTTACTAGCCCTCAAGTCCTTAGGTATTGGCCGAACAGCGATATCTCCCCTGTACGGGCTAATCTTTACCGTGCTGCCACGGCACCACCCTTTCCAAGGCTCCACCCCAAGGAGCTCACACCAAGGACACCTCAATCCAAACCAGTTACCCGCCACAGGTACTCACAAAGCGGGGATACCCAGGCCGTATCCCTCGGCAAGACTCGCTCACGGCTCGTCGTGATCCTGTTCAGCCCGACTCAACCCTCACCACTCACCCAAGACTCACGCAAAGACGCTCTCCATGATCAAACCACAATATCCCCCATATAATCTCCGTGTCCACCACGCCTCACATCACGAGATATAAAGCGTAGTAGAAGTAATACGAGAGCAAAAGATAGTAAGCGCAAGTCTAGCCTAACGCGGTAGCACGGGGGTGATAGTCGAATCAAGGCGGGGCCGAACAAGTATAAATACTACCATGCAACCTATCACGAAATATAAATGTATTGCGAAAGTAAAGTGTATTGCAATGCGTAATGGGATCTAAGAAAGTGGATGGGATGTGGCACCTCCGTCGTCGTCGCCTAAGTCCTCCCGGTACTCGTAGTCGTCCTGGTCAAACTCCCCGCTCCTCGTCCGGTTCCGAAACGAATATTTAATAGTCGCGTCGCCGACTCCTATAGAGTTCACAAAGAAGCAAATAAAATATGAAAGAACCAAATGCACTCAAGCATAGCTTCAAATTATTGTGCTCGATTTACGAAAATTTCGGTACCTTGTTTGTATTTTTCGGAGCAACGAGCAATTAGTTATGAATTTCGAAGCTGAAATAGATTTAGAAAAAGATTAAGACAAGGTTAAATAACAGCCGACACGTGGCACTACGGGGTCCGCCACGTGTCGCAGAGGGCGGCCGAGGTGGCCGGGTGACGCAGCGCCGACGTCAAGCAATGACGACGTCATGCGACGTCGGCGTTGACTCGATCCAACGCTCGGATGGGCCGAAAATGGGCCGGGAACCGGGCCGACCATGGGCCGGTGGGCTGAGCTGGGCCGGGCCGGGCCCAACACGTGGCGACAACATGGCACGCCACGTCACTGGTATGGATCTCGCACGGGCCGGGTGTACGGGTTAGGTCTACGGTGGACTGGTGTAGGTGGGGTCCGTTGTCATAGGCATGGTTCACCGGAACCGGGTTCACGGGGTTCATACCCAGGTGATGCTGGTCCATCCTTCCGGCGCACGGTGGACTGGCTCTATGGGACCCACCCGGAAGGGCTCGGTGCACATGAACCATGCCCACACACCAGGCGCCAGCTCCCTCTCTCCTCATCCATCCCCTTCGCCAAGCCGAGCGCGCGGTCGGGAGCGGCCGGCGGCGGCAAGGCGGCGCATTGGAGCGCCAGGGCGGCGCTCCCCCGAGCGCGCGGGGGCCGCGACACCCAGGCGAGCGCGCCGGTGCCCACAATCGGCGGCGTGGCGGCGGTGGCGCTCCGCGGCGCCGGGCAAGGGGGCATCCGGGGCCTAGCTGAGTGCCCGGATCTTCGATTGGTGCTTCAAAACACCAGCTTGACAAGGCGGCGGTGAGCTTTTTGCACGGCGGCGCATAGTGGCATGCGGCGGCGCCGGCGGTCATGGTGGCATGCGCGCGGCGCGTCGGCATGGCCACCTAGGCGTCTCCATCGCTCCCGGTGGTGCTTTGCGGCGTGGCGGGCCGCGCGCGGGCTCGGGACGCGCAACCTCGACGCGCGAGGTGGCGGAGCCGGCCGGCGCGCGGGCGCCACGGTGGCGCTCCCGGAGCGCCCCGTGCGGCCTCCTCCTCCGGTGGCGAGGCAAGGTAGTGCGCTCGGGGGCATGTCTCGGGCCCGCGGCGTGCGCATGGGATGCGCCTCGTCGCGGCGGACATGGCCCTCGAGACCCGGTGTGTCAGGGCGGCCGGCGGTGGCCGGAACGGCGGCGCGCTCCGTGGCTTGGCATGGCCACGGCGCGGCCGACATGGCGGACAGGACGGCGGCGTATGGTGGCACCGCACTCGGTTGGCTAGGGCTAGTCCGTGCTTGTGTCGTGCGTGTGTCCAAGAGCCGGGTGTAGGCTCGGCCTACGCGCACAAGGGTGCCATGGCCATGTAGCAAGGTCGGGATTTGGACAAGGGGAACGGCGAGCTCACCGGCGCGGTAGTGGACGTCGGGGTACGGCTCGGCGTCGCGGTGGTAGTGGTTCGGCTCGCGGTTCTTTCTTGCTCCTCGATCTTCCGGCGTCCGGTGGCAGCGGCGTCCGGCGAGGTACTCCTTCTCCGCGGCGGCGCGCGGCTTCTTCTTCCGGGCGGCGGCGTCTCCTCCCCGCCTTCTTCTTCTCCTCTCCCCTTCCCCTTCTCCTTCTTGTCAATTGAGCGGTGGCTGGGGTTTTGGTGGAAGCGCGGCGGCGGCGGGTGCGGTGGAGAACCCTAGAGGCGTCGGGGTCCCGTTCTTATAGGCCGGCGGCCGGAACAGGGCACGGCGGACGGTGATCCCGTGTCCATCGCAATCGAGCGGCCGAGGGGACTCCTGGTGTGCCGGTGGGGCTCGGCGTGCGTCACGGCGCACTCGCGCTCTCCTTCGCGGGCAAGAAACCGGGGACGCCGTAGTGGGGAGCGAGGGGCATGTGCGCCGAGCGGCCGTTGGAGCGCGAGAGGGAAATCCTCGCGCGCGGCGCTCCTTGTCGAGCTGTCGGCTCCAGCTGCTCCGCGGCGACGTGGACTCACCCGGGCCACGCCTTTGACCCGAAAGGACCCGAGGCGGAGGGGAATCGGCGCGGCGGCGGCGAGTTTTCCCGCTCGGGCGAAAAGCAGAGAGGGGAGGCGTACGGAGCTTATGACAGGTGGGGTCATGTGCGGGGCCGAGGTGTCAGCGGCCGCGGCGGTGTTGGCCTTGTACTCACGCGCGAGCCGGGCGGGCCGCTTGGCTGAGTTGGGCCGGCCAGCGGGGAGGTGAAGATGGGCCGGCCTGGTGGCGAGGAAGAAAAAGGCCAGGTGGCCGAGCTGGGCCGCGGTGGTAGGAAGGAGAGATGGGCCGGCTCGGGTGGAAAGAAAAGAAGGGGCAGCAGGCCGAGTTTGTTCATGGGCCAAATTGGTTTCTCCTTTAGTTTTTCCTTTTCTTTTCCTTTCTCTTTTGTTTTGGACAAAACACATATGTATGAGTGTAAACATGTTACATTTGTGGTGTGTACAATGTGTCATGGTGGTCTTAGGGTCATAGGCTAGTTAGGGTGTTAATTCCCATAACATATAGATGATTTCATATTTATTTATAATACAATAAATAAATATGATCTTGGGTTGATTTAATTAAACAATACAAAAGAACCAAATAAACTCCAAATCACAACTTGAATTAAATTGCATGATGAAAGTAACAACTAATGCAAACTCCGGGTTAATCTAGGTGGGGTTTTTGGGTTGCAACTACATGGCACTTCATCACTCATAGGTTTTTGGCAAAAAATTTTGTAACTCGGATTTTCGGGATGTTACAGTATCCCTACAGGCTACATAACCATATGAAGGAAGAAAAATCCCAAAATCTACATATACTTGTGCATTTACTTTTTTGTGGGACTATGTATGCCTACAGAAATATAATAAGGTCATACCATTTGTAAATGCAATCAGGGGAGTAAGGGTGGATGCACAACCATTTGTAAAAGGCACGGCCAGCAGAATAGGTGCCCTGCAGACTCCTATCGCAGCTCGAAGCATATGTGTTGCACATGAAGTTACCCCCAGCATCAACGCCAAATGCTGCTGCTGCTTGTTGACCACCATATCAAGTGCTCTTGGGACTGATATTACCTACCTGTGACATATGAAAATTACCATAATTCTCAGGCACACAATTTCTCTTAGAAAGCACGAATCCAATTGCAAAACTCAGAAGTACATATATATTGTCAGGGAGGCTCGCTCAGGATATTTGCACTGATTGACAGTTAACATATAGATACATTCTATTTTTAGGTTGTCGAATACATTCATAATACCATGTGTGTAACTTGTTGGTTTTGAACTGTAATTAACCATGCAGTGTGTATTCTAGAGGCAAAGCTCTTAAAAGCCATCCACGAAGTTGATTAGCCACAATGGAGAACCCCCTACATATATTAGTTATTAGACCATTAAAAAATCTAGATATTTTCACAAATCAGCCACTAGCTAATCAAGCAGGGTATTTCTTGAAGAACAATTATTATGGCATCCAACAAAGCAATTTATGCTAGTACTGGAGAGCTAGGAGCTCCAACCTATCTCCACGGCCAATGCTCTTGTCTTAAGATATACACAGATGACTATTAACATCTCCTAGAGCACACGCATACCATCTATACAGCGAGTCTACTTGGCCAATCCTATTCTTATAGAAAAGGTAGGATGAGTAAAAAGAAGGGCGGTGGACTGTGTTTGTGGTCTAGTACTGGTCTAGTACTAGAACTACTTCATGCACAACCCTAAACAGAACAGAACAGAGCATTGGAACAACTGCAGGAATTGGAGGCTCTTGGTAGTGTATAGAAATCCACACCTGGAGGAGTTACAGGCATCGGAAGTCGTCGGCGGTGATGACGACGACGACGTCATCGCGGCAGCGGCCGCCGGATCTGTTGACTGCTTCATCCCGGTACCACCTGCAGCCGGCGAATCACACACAGAGACACTGGTTCTGTCGGGCCCTCGCACCTCCCATCAACACGCTCGAATCTGACTCCGCCGCCCCAAATCCGCCCAAATCGAGACGACGACGATGACGAGTCTGCACAAATAGAGACTGCGTTGGAGACAAAATCCCCTCCAAATCAAAAATCCGGCAACCAATCTGCCCCAAATCGAAAACCCTCACCAGCAAAAAAAGCGAACATCACCTACCCGTCGCCGCTGACGACGTCCACGTCCTCGTAGCGGCAGGAACCCCGGTGTCACAGGCTACAGCCGCCGGATCTCGACGAGCACTGGGATTCGTCGAGGCCCCTCCCTCCGTCCTTTGGCAGCCGCTCGAATCCGTCTCTGCCTGAACGAATCGTATCCCCCTCAAATCGAAATTCGAGTCTACCCCGAATCGAGACCGTGAGGACGAATCGTCCTCAAATCGAAGCTGAGATGCACAACTATGTACCTTCACTTCACCTCGACATCGAAGGGGGCCACCGGCCACTCTGGGGCCGACGAGGCCACGTCGACGAGCGAAGCCATGGGTGCCGCCCTAAAAATCACCGCGGCGACGAGCTTCTACAGCGCGTTGAGTCGGAGAAGGGGAAAAGTAACCGGCCGCCGCGGGTGGAGTAGGAGAAGGGAGAAGGAACCGGAGCACTGTTTTAAAATCCCTCCTCTCAGAGGATTGGACAGAGAAACGACAAAAAAAGCAGTAAAAGGAAAGAAAAGAGATAAAAGAAGACGTTGGTGCTCTAAATAGAATGCGTGCACCAGCAGACGTTCCGGCGCGCGCGCGCCAAATAGCACTTGGGCCTTGGATAGCCGTTATATATATTCATATATACTACAAGTAACCTATATACTACTATTACTAGTTTCAATTATTGTGACCTGTGGTACGTGTCGGCATCGCTGTGCCGCCAATTCGGACCATCAGGATCAGGTGCTCCGGCCGTATTCAAGTACAGTACTGCGTGACAGCCGGCCGCGTCAGCAGAAGTCGCTGCATGACCACGTGAGCAGTGAACGAACTCCGTGTTGCCGCTGCGGAAACAAGATCATTCGTGGATCGATGTCGGCCATGCATGAACTTAAATATGTCATCGATTGCGGCTTGAAAAAAACACGACGGATAGGCGGGAACATATACTATGAAAACCAATTAGTTATGCAAACTACGCAAACTCGAATCAAATCCACACGATTCTAATCTGATGGTCTCAGACCGAGGTGGGACAATTAAACACTTAAACCCTCCCACCAATCCAATCTTAATCATTTTTTTTCAACTCAACCCCCTAGCAGGCACCGGCTCCCTTACTCCTCTTCGGATCGGCCGCCGCCCCCGTCACGCGAGGAAAAAAAATAAAAGAAAACTTCGACTCCCGATCAGCCGCCGGCCCTGTGTCGCTGCTCGACGAGGACGGCGCGCCGCCACCAGCCCTAGAGCGTTGTCCCCTGAAGACCGGCGGCCGCTACGAGCGCCCTGTGTCCATGTGCTACTGCTACTTCATTTTGCAAGCTCCTGTGTGCAATTGTTTATCGCCGTGGACGTACGTGCATGCTCTGTTGATCACCGTGGCAAGAAGCTACTGTGTGCATGCTCCTGTTGTTGATCGCCGAGGCAAAAAGCCGGCCGTCGCACGCGCCGGCCGGGTGCAGGACGCCTGACAGCGGGCAGTCCTCGGGATGGCGCTGCCCCGGCCGACGCGCGTGCCCCGGATCAAGAGGAGGAGCATGCACCGCAGGGACGTGTACAAGGTGGAGGACGTCGACGTCGAGGCCTCGTTCGCCCCGAGGCCCCTGCACAACCTCTAGATCATCATCGTCAACTGTCGTGCACGTGGTCGATTAGATGCGTCGCTGTTTTTCTTTTTGTTTTCGTACGTACGTACGCGTTCAGGAGGTTCGTACGTACGCGTTCAGAAGGGCAGCCAGCTCCATGGCGGGATCAACCAAGGTCCGTCAGCCGGAGAGATGGGGCGGCGCCGAGCGAAGTGCGACTGGCGGCGGCGGGAAGTCCACGAGTCGCGGACGGAGATCGACGTAACGGAGCAGGACAGGCTGGGTTTAAGTGATTAGAAAGTTTCTGGTGGGAGGGTTTAAGTGAATAAATGACTCAACTCTACTGGAAGCCATCGGATTAGAATCGTGTGGATTTGATTCGAGTTTGCATAGTTTGCATAGCTAGTTGGTTTTCATAGCATACGCTCCCCGGATAGGCTGAAGAAAAGGCGCAAGAAAGTTGAAAAATTGCCGATACATATAAGCCGTGCCGTCCATCGTCCGGCGACGTAGGGAAGATGCTCGATCCGTGGCGTGTCATCTCACGTCTCTCGACGATATAAGAGAGTAAAAGACACACACGGCTATGTGAATTCTTTCGCTCGAGTATTCAACTATACATTTTCTTCTGTACTCAGCTTTATAAAATTTTAAAATGCATATTTAGGAATCTATAAACAAATTTAAATCAAAAGGGTGTTGATGTTTCTTAGCGTATGCAGCCAAATCCGCAAGCGCACGGAAATCACCGTTATAGCACTTCACCCGGTGAGTAATCGGGTATCGTATTTCTTTCACGAAGAACGGCTTGTGAGTTATTTCTAAACAGATGGAGTAGGATAGCTTAGGTAATAAGGTTTTCTAGGGTAATGGGCCTAAGAGGTGGCTAAACTTGTTGGTATACTTCTTACTTCGGGCACCGGATCGCACCTGGTCTGCCAAGTGATGCCGGCCTGTTGCTCTACGCCGTAGCCGGACTTTGCATAATCAATTTTCCAGAAACATAAAGGGCACTTTACTAATCTCTGAACAAAATTATCGTTGGATAAAAATTTGTACAGAAATTAGCATGCAAAACGATTCAAAATCATCAATTTATGCTTCAAAACTGTTTCTGGATATTGAAAATACTAAATTTTCGCATTTTCCTATTCATTTGGCCAATTTGGCCCAAACCAGCCTGCGCGGCCCACGGCCTTCTCGCGCTTGCGCTGTAGCCCAGCCCAGCTAGGCGGCCCGGCTAGCGCTGCGGCCTGCTCCTTCTTTCGCGCGCGCGCGCCGGCGGCCCAGCAAGCTAGCGCAGCGGCCCGGCCCAGTGGCACAGTGCCGCTTCACTTTTTTTTTATTTCTTTCGCTGTTTTAGCCGGCCCAGTAGGCCAAAACCATCCCGGCCCACTCGCGGCGGCGGCCTCTGGCGCTGGCGGGAGCGGCCGATCGGGCGCCAGGCCCTAACGTGGGCCTGGGCCGCGAATCAGGCCTGCTTCGCGCGCCCGCCTGGGCCGATTCTAGCCCAAGTGATCCTGGCCGTTGTTTCACTAGGGTTTTGATCCGACGGTTGTCCACTGATTTCGGGGAAACAAAAACCCCCACCGCCGGCTCCCTGGCCAAACCCTAGCTCACTTCACTCCTCTCCCTCTCTCTCTTCAGCCGCCTCAGAGCAGCAGCCGCCGCACGCTGCGGGTCGCCACCACCGGCTCGCCGGCGGCCCGGCCGGAGGATGGAGACGGCGCCACCGCGGGCCCCTTCACCGGCGCTCGCGCGCGCGCGCGCGTCCTCCATCTCCACTCCTTTCTCTCCTTTCTTCGCCGCGCAACAACAGCAGCAAAGCGGCGGCCTCCCAAGGCCGGCCGGAGGAAGAAGACGGCGCCGCCCTTGGTCCTCTCGCCGGTGTGCGCGCTCGCCCTTGGCAGAGCGCGCCGCCGTCGAGGGGTTCGGGGTCGGTGCCCTTGGCAAGTCGGAGCGCCCCCGCGCGATTGCGAGTGGCCTCTCGGCACCTCTGTCCGCGCGCCGGCCATGGAGATGGCCGGCGGCGAGGCCGACGGCGAGGCCCAGGTAGGTTCCCCGAGCACCGCCCCCGTCTTCCCTTCTCTGATCTCTTAGGGTTAGGGTTAGCGATTTTTCTTTGCCCAGTCCCAGATCCGCCTAGGGTTAGGGTTAGGGTGATCTTTCCGGATCAAATCCGCCATTCTTTTGTGATTTCTCACTCGCACCTCTAGATCCACACACTAGTAGGCGTCTGATACCATTGTTAGCCCTAGGATCACTAGCAGTGACATCTAGAAGGTACAACTTTGGGAATCGAGTAGGCAGTGAGGTAGAGAGAGGGAGGAAGAGTGGAGAAGAGTGTACCAGAGGGCTTGACTGGAGCGGTGGAGGAGGATCCGGCGGCGGCACTGCTTCCCTCGGCCATCGTGTCGAGGGAGAAGGGAGGGACGTCGTCGGGGAAGAAGGAGGTCGGAGCAGTGCAGTGGCGGCGGCGCGGAGGTGCTTCCCGTCACTGGCTGCACCCCTCCTAGATCGGATTAGGGTTTGTAGGTGGGTGTGGCGGCTCACGGTGAACCTCGTACTGAGAGCCGCCGGCGCCCACCTCTTTATATAGCGCAGGGTGACAGGGGCCCTCCAGCCAATAGATGGGCTGGGCGCCCCCGATCAGGGCGCGAGGTTCACAAGGGGCCCGAGTTGGGCCGTTGGGCCCAACTCGGGATTGAGATCATCCTAACAAAACGAAGGAAGCACCAACTTGCTTTGCATCAAATTAAAGCATTTGGATATTCAGGATGGTGCTGCCTCGTGATAAGCAGGTGACATAAATTTCTCCATCGATTAGCTGAACTACTGCCAAAATCTCTGCACACCAGTTGTTGTTCTGATTTGATTTTTTTTATCCTCCCCTGTATTGTGCTGGAACGGATCGATTGAAGGAAACCTGACATGGAAGCTTATAGGAAGCACGTACTTGCTTGCATCTAATTAAAATATTTGGATATTTAGGATGGAAGCAAATAGGTGCGTAATGTCATGGTTGTTTCTTTGCACCCATCTAATTAATTACTGTATAGGTTTAGTTGTTCATTTCACCGTCTAATATTATGTCGCCTTTATTTGTTTTCTTTTAGGGTGGGTTTGCTTTCTAGTCTTTTACCTCAAATTGGCATGGAGTTCCCTACAACAGATGAAGCTTGGATGTTTTGGATTCGATATGGAGGTCAAAAAGGCTTTGAGGTTAGAAAATTGTACTCAAACAAAAGACAGTTTGATGGGAAAGTTCGATCCTGCAGATATGTTTGTGCAAATGGGGGTCGTAGGAAGGCTGACAAAAGGGATCACCTAACAAAGTGTCCAAGAGCTGAAACTAGAACTAACTGTAAAGTTCGCATGGGACTTGTGCTGGACAAGAGTAAAGGAAATTATAAAGTGACCGATCTGATTTTGGAACACAATCATACCCTCCAGCTGCCAGAAACCTCACACTTGATGACATCCCAAAGGAAAATTTCAGAGTTACAAGGTTTTGAAATAGGGACTGCTGACGATGCAGGAATTGGGCCCAAAGATGCACACGAGTTGGCTTGCATCCAAGTTGGTGGTTCTTCGAATCTCAGTTACACTCTTCAAGACCACAAGAATTATTTACGGGGCAAACGACAGCGGGAGATGGCATATGGTCAAGCAGCGCAGCATGCTTAGGTATTTTCGGGGAAAAAATTGCTGAGAACCCATCATTTCAATATGCATTGCAGATGGACCGAGAAGAACAAATTGCAAACATATTTTGGGCTGATGCAAAAATGCTCACTGACTATGCATATTTTGGTGATGTTGTCAGTTTTGATACTACCTTTGGTACAAACAAGGAGAGTTGGCCTTTTGGCGTATTTGTTGGGTTCAACCATTTTAGAGAAACTGTGGTTTTTGGTGCTGCTCTCATGTATGATGAGACATTTGAATCCTTCAAGTGGCTATTTGAGACCTTTCTGAGAGCCCATAATGGCAAGCAACCTAAAACAATATATACTGATCAAGATTATGCAATGGGAAAAGCAGTTAAGGCAGTCTTTTTAGAATCATGGCATGGTCTGTGCACTTTCCACATTATGCAAAATGCTGTCAGGCATATAGCTGAACTAGATGATGAAGAATCAGATGCTTCACCCAAACAAGAAGAACAAGAAGTAGAAGAATCAGATGCTTCTCCCAAACAAGACAACAATAAAGAAACGAGTATTCTCTCATATTTCAGTGCGTGTATGTATGAGTATGAAGATGAAGCAACATTTGAAGAAACATTTAATATCATGAGGTCAAAGGCAAGCAAACAAACTTGGTTGGATAATATATACAAGGAGAGGAAAAAATGGGCTGAATGTTATATGAAGGATGTGTTCACATTAGGGATGAGAAATACACAATTAAGTGAGAGTTTGAATAGTGATCTGAAGCGGCATTTCAAATCTGATTTTGATATAATCAGATTTCTTAAGCAATTTGAAAGAGTTGTGGAATATAAAAGGAAGAAGGAGCTGCAATCTGAATTTGATTCAAGAAAAAAATTACCTAGAATCAAAATGAGGACACCTATGTTAATCCAAGCTAGCAAGCTGTTCACCCCAACTATTTTTGAAGCTTTTCAAAGTGAATACGAGAGATCAATGGTAGCGTACACCACAGCATTGGAAGGTACACATAAATATCTTGTAGCAATTGGAAGTCTAGATGAAAATTGTACCTTAGAGAGGGAGTACAAAGTCATTGGTCATCCATTAGAACAGACTAGTACTTGCGGTGTGGGCAATTCAATAGACTCGAATCTTGTGTGGCCATGCTTTAAAAGTCCTTGATTTGATGAATATCAAATTAGTCCCCACACAATATGTACTGAAGAGATGGACACGGGAAGCACGCAGTGGAACAGTAAAGGACAACAAAGGGCGAGACATAATAGATAATCCAAAATTAGATGAATTGTTGAACTACAAAGATATGGCTCGTAAATTTCTCAATTTGGCACATCGAGCTGCAAGCCATCCAAAATGCATCTTATTAGTAAACAACACACTTGACATGCTCAGCAAGCAAGTTGAAGAAGAAATGGATGGTCTTACAAGCCCTATTGATCCCATCATTGCTTCCACTAATGTAACTCTGCCTAATGAACTGTTGAGTACAGCAAGTCTAAAGAAAAAGGAGGTGGAAACAAAAACCTCAAAGCGCCAAAAAGCTTGGTTTGAGAAGAAGCGCAAGTGTGCAAAAAAGGGAGGTGGAAACAAGGGAAACAATACAAAGGTGTGTGATAAGAAAAAAGAAAAAAGTTCAAAGGATTGTGACAAGAAAAAAGGAAAATGCTCAAAGGTATCTGACATCACTAATCTCTTTAACTGTATTCACTATAAAAAGTTTCAGTTGTAACTATTTCATTCTCTTGTTTTTAAGCAGGAGCAACAAACTGAAGTGTTAGTCGATGATGGCACAACACTACAAAATGCAAGCCTGAACCATCCATCTTTGCCTCAGCAACAGATCTCTGAATCATATACAGTCATCAATAGTTTCTCTCAACTATTCATGGTAACTAATATACATGGTCAATAGTTTCTCTCAACCATCTCTGAATCATATATATGGTCATTATGTTGAATTAGCTTTCTTTTATTTTACAGGGAGCTGTGACAGATGGTGCTATCGGTGAATTTTAGTAGTATTTGTCCTGCAATGACAGATAATGACCAGTGGTACTTTTGCTTTTGTGGTTCAAGTGTAATCAGCCAAATGGAGCTTGCAACCTGCATCATTTTGTGCATTGCATAACCAGCAACATCTTTTGTGCAGCCATATAAAATTGCAGTAACCAGTTTGTGCATTGCATTCACAATAGAATTCCAAATCAATTTGCAAACGCAGGCATATATGGACCTGATAGCACATTGCAATGCTGTTTTCAGATAGCAACACGAGAACACATTTCAGTTCTGAAACCTCCTTTCAGATAGCAACACGCAAGCACATACACGCAAGCACAACTAGCCGCGGCTGCATCTGCAGCGACCATCCATGGCTTCAGCGTGCGGTGGGGAAGGCCAGCGTTGGCGATGCTGTCGCGGACCAGAAGGCTGGGGCGCTGGTTCACCGGAGCCACGCTGGGGAGCACGCCGGGACGCTGGCTCGCCGACCGCCGGGAGCGCGACTGACGGGGACGCCGCTAGCCAGGAGCGCCGCCCGCTGCGGGCGAGGCCGTCGCGGACCAGCAGGCTGGGGCGCTGGTTCGCCGGGACCATGCTGGGGAGAACGCCGGGACGCTAGCTCGCCGGGGGCGGTGCGGTGGCGGCCGGACGGCCGGTAATGGAGGCGAAGCAACGGAGTCGAGCGAGCGAGTCACGGGATGGTAGCCATTGGGCCTGTATGGGCCGGCTACAGCCTGCAGATATATCACGGTGGAATTCCTTCACGGTTGGATGCAAATCGAACGGCCTAACGAGTGACTGGAGGAGAGAGCAGTCGTTTTCGTACGACTTTAGACGATCTGGTTCCACTGACAGACATCATTTCTTTTGTTATGCAAACACGGTTACACGACTGTATTTTTGTTGTTGTACAAACACGTACGATTACACGAAACATCACTACTGATCTTCCGTATCCCAGTATCCGTACATCATCCAAGCAACAATTTTATATACAGAAAAAAGGGTCACGACACGGTTTTTTTTTTCGACAGCACACGACACGGGGTTGAAGGTTCCGGGAAACCACGGGAACATCGTGTTTGAAACTACGTTTTATGATGTTCTTTATCTTTTAAGTACCGATTTCCAACTGTGGAGTGTGGACATGACGTTAGTCAGTTTTGATTGAAGACCACACACCATGATGCAGCTGAGAACTCGATTTGAGTATGCAATTTCTGAAATCAGGACATCGACTTGGAATTCAAAACATGCATTTTACTCCAAAACTAGAAACATGCACGCATGGAGATCCTCACTTTATTTTTTTCCCCATACATGCATGCATGCACACATACTCCTACAATGCATGTCACTTTCAGTTTTTTTTTTTTTTTTTTTTTTTTTTTTTTTTTTTTTTTTTTTTTTGAGAACAGCCGGATTTCATTTAAGTAACAGAAACATAATTACAATCATTCGCGATTATATCCCAGAGAGCCGGTGGTGGTATGAGCCGCTCCACGACCGGTTTTGACTGGGATACAAGCTTCACACACTCATGAGCTAGAGTATTACAAGTTCTACCAGAGAAACACAAAGTAAAAACATCTAAATTCCGGCTTAAGAGATCAATCTGCTGTAGGAGAGGACTGACTTCAGAGTTTTGGTTTCGTCGTTCCTCCCACAGCTGCACAAGAACTTGGCAATCTGTTTCCAGGATGAGCTTCTTCACTCCTTTCTCTAATGCAAACACTAGGCCATCACGGCAAGCTGTTGCTTCCGAGGTAAGAGCGTTGAGGCAATGGTCGTACCACTGTGCTTTCCCTCCACAGACGCGTCCACCATCATCCCTGATCACCACACCAGATGCACCACTTCCTTTCTCGGCCAAAAAGGATGCATCAACGTTGCCTTTCACCCATCCCGGCGGTGGGCGTTGCCACTGTTGCTTCACACGCCGGGTGTCTTTGGTCTTGGCTGGGTATGATAACTGCCACAGATCATATGCAGTATCCTTGACCCATTCCACAGCTTTCCGGATCGGGATTTCCGCTTCACCATGCTTCTTCTTGTTCCTGCCCATCCACAAGGACCACATCCCGCATAGGATGATAGCCGCCTCCCGAGCTGGGCAGACTTCTGGATCGATCAAGTCTTTTGCCCACGTCATAGGATGAAGCTTCGGTATCTTGACACCCGTCAGAACACGAGCTTCCTCCCAGAATCACCTTGCAATCGTGCATTCAAGTAAAACATGCTTGATTGATTCTTCCTCCACCCCACAAATATCACAGTTCGGGACCGGTTCTATGTGTCTCCGGTGTAGGACTCCTTTGGCCGGCAAAAATCCGTTAACAACTCTCCACCAGAACACACGTACCTTAGGGGGAGTGCATAAGCGCCAGATGCGCTTCCAAGTTTTGTCACCAGAAGACGATGCCTGGTCCAAACCCCCTCGGTTCCATTGATCACTGTATAAACATTTGTATGCTGATTTCACCGAGTAGTTGCCATGGACTTCCAGCTCCCATGCCCAAGTATCCACGCCAGCACCACTGACCGGTGTGCGTAGTATAGCATGTGCATCCACATCCTCAAACTGCTGCTTGATTAGATCCACATGCCAGCCACCACTATCCGTGATCAGCTGAGAGACAGTGTTAAAATGTTGAACATCAGGCTGAACCAAAGGACGCCCTTAAAAATGACTTGGAATCCATCGGTCATTCCAGATATCTGTTGAAGAACCATCTCCAATCCTCTTTAAGAGCCCTTTCTCCAGGACTTCCCTACCTGCTAAGATTGCACGCCATGTCTGGCTAGCGTGCCTCCTTCTTGTTGCTGATAGGAAATCCTTGTCATGATAGTATCGGCCCTTTAAAACTCTTGCACATAAAGAATCTGGTTTCTTCATCAGGCGCCACCCTTGCTTCCCAAGCATGGCCAAGTTAAACAAATGTAGGTCGCGAAAGCCCATACCACCATCGATCTTCGGCCGTGTAAGAAGCTCCCATCGCTGCCAGTGGATACGCTTATTATTTGCAAAGCCTCCCCACCAGTAATTCGAAATGGTGGTCTTCATCTTCTTGCATGTATCTTTTGGAATAAGAAAACAACTCATCGGGTATGTAGGGACAGCCTGTGCCACCGACTTGATTAGCACTTCCCTACCGGCCCCGCTCGCTTCCTTTCAGACCACATGCCCACAAGTTTCAGCAGCCTTGTTGGCATGTACTAAAATGCCTCTTTTGTAGACCGGCCAATAGCCGTCGGCAGCCCCAAATATTTCTCTGCCAATGCCTCTTTATCGATCTGTAGAATAGACTTCATCTCTGTCTTAGCACCATCCTGACAGTTAGCGCTAAAAAATATTGCTGATTTCTCTTTATTCACCAACTGGCCAGATCCTCGACTGTACGTCTCAAGGATGCTTTGAAGACGATCAGCCCCTGCTCGCGACGCCTCAGAAAATACGATACTATCATCCGCTAACAACAAGTGCGAAATCCAGGGGGCATGAATACCAACACGTACTCCCCTCGAGAGATGCACCGGACCAACCGAATTCAGAAGACATGACAGGCCCTCAGAACATAGCAAAAACAAATACGGCGAGATGGGATCACCTTGGCGTAAACCTCTTGAAGGGGTGAATGGTGATGAAAGGCTTCCATTGACCCGAACAGAGAATGAGACTGAGGTAACACATCTCATGATCAGTGAAACAAAGTGATCTGAAAACCCCAAACGTAGCATAATACCTTGTAGATAAGGCCATTCCACTCTATCATAGGCCTTCGCCATGTCAAGTTTGACTGCGCAGGCCCCCATATTTCCTTTCTTCCTCCTTAGATAATGAATACACTCATACGCCACTAGCACGTTGTCCGTGATGAGCCGACCCGGAACAAACGCACTTTGTTCAGCTGAGATTATATCCTCTAGAAACACCCGCAGCCTGTTTGCCAAAACTTTTGAGCAAAGTTTGTAAATGACATTGCAGAGAGAAATTGGCCTGAAATTCTTCAGGTCTTGCGGGTTCTTTATCTTCGGGATCAGCACGATCGTAGTCTGATTGACTTCTGTTGGCATAGCTCAAGAGAATTAAGAGAGGAAGGAATTGGTCCATCTAATTTTGCATGAAGAGGAAAGAGATATTGCGTGATGTAGGTGTGGGCAGCCATAAGAATAGTGCTGCCTTCTTTTTTATTTGTAATTAATAGAGGGTAGGCTATATATAGATTATTACTAATTATAAATAAAGGCCTAGGATATCATGGGCCACAAATTGACAAACATTTGGAATTCAGAGATTGTTGTGATGCTCCATACGTGCATGGTTTGGGAGTGTGGATTGTTACGTGAATGAGAAATATATATTTATTATTTTCGTTATGTGAGTGTGGATTGTTTTGCCAAAGACCGATACACCCATGCATAAATAGACATGGCCGATTCTATTTTCCTTCGAACCAATCAACATAATACATCTACTATTTTCCTTGTTTCTTTCGTCTACGTTAGGACAATATTTCATGCAAAAGCGATAAACAACTTACTCGAAATGTGTTTTATAAATAGAGCAAAAATCGAGTCACGTCTAAATCAAATTTTAATAGACTATTTTTCACCCAATAAAAATCAATGCAAACATCATGAATTCAACAAATCAAATTAATTCTAAATATTTGAGAAATCACATTTTCATAGTTTAAAAAGTTTCTTATCATAACTAAATCTTAGAAAACTTACAAAATTCATAAAGTAATTTATTTTATTTAGTATTTTATATGCACAACCCAAAATTGGAAATTTTGGGGTGTGACAATTCTACCCCACTTAACATGAATCTCGTCCCGAGATTCGTAGAGTCTAGGGAGAAGGATAAATTTAAACATCAAGGTTGTTTCGAGATTTATGATGAAAAGCTTAGCATAGATTAAAAAGGAAGAGAAATGTTATATATCTTTTTTTTTAAGTCTTCACATTATGAAGTGTAAGAATAAGGATTCAGAAGCTAGCAAACAATACTAAGAACATAAAGATTGGTAATTAGGTCTTCATGTCTTGATTTGTGATGTTGAACATTAATTATATGGGTAGCGGAAGCTACCCCACTTAACATGACTTCACTTGACTTCAATTTTTTTTTTTAAGGAACATGGATGACACATAAGCAATATATCAAACAAAGACAAGCATGCATCACACCAACGATGCTACACGGGAATTTGAAGTAATGGAGGACATCCTAATAAGTGGATTATAGATTATAAGAGGCCATCGTAAATTTGAATAAGCCGAGATCGAAATCTTTAGTAAACCAAGAAAATAAAGAAGATAAGAAGATAAGAAGTAGTAGCTCAAAGGAAGCTATCAAGGAGGAGAAACTAAGACAAGGATGAGAAATAGTAAATCAAGGAGCTAGAAAAATAGTTTAATAGCAAAATAAGTTTTGTAAATCGACCAGTTCTATCTAGGCTTGCGTCCGACAGTCAGCATTGAGCTGATACCATTCTGTCATACCCAAATTTTGAAGGAACAATGCATTGTATCAAACCTGGGAAAGAACATAGCAACTGCTAGCGCAATCCCATTTGAACTTTAAGATATTGATCAACGCGCTGATCGAGAGACGAAATATTAATATTGTTATCCAGGATATATGATCGGAGTACATATATAAGTTTGTCATGTGTTTGTTCATTTCTCATAGATTAACCAAGGGCGCGTTTGCGACCCTAGCCGCGACCAGCATGGCCTGCCCAACTGGACCAGGCTTAGGCTGGCCTGCCCCAGTTGATGCAAGTCAAGGTGTTTGCGCCAATGTACCAAATGAGCCTAGCTCGAGCGAGATCGTGTTTGTGAGAAAAATGCAAATAGTTATGACTACCCTCCTCTACCGCAACTCGGTAGCCTTACCACGCTTTCTCTCCTCCTCGTCATTTCGTCGAGCAACTCACGGGCGTGCACAAGCACGACGTCGTCCATGGCTGCTGTCCATCTCCACGTCTTCACCGGCGAGCTCGTGGCCAGCTAACACCTCTCCCCACCACTGCACGCGGTGGATCCGGCATCCCGGCGCCCCCTTCCTACCAGGGCTCGCGGCGGCGCCCCTCCCTGACTAATCATGGCGGGTCCGACGGGAAAACAGAAGGGCGGGTCCGTTGGGGAATGGGATGGTCCTCCCGAGCGGCAGCAGCGCGGCACCGCCCCCTCCAGCTTGGCGAATGCGTGGCACCGCGCCCTCCTACCGGTGGCGATGTGGCACCGCCCGGCCCCCGACCTTCCCTCACTAGCGGCGATGCGAACTTCATCCGGTCACCCCAAGATGGCGATTGCGGTGCGCGGAGGACGGGACCCCGACGACGGGTGCATGGCGGGCTGCTGCGAGCTCAACCGCGTCATCTAGATGGGGCGCAATGAGCACAATTACGGCGACGACTCCGACCTTCCTCGACCGGCGATGGCTCGCCTCCTCGATCTACGGCAACGCGGTCATGCGGAGGACGAGATGGGGAGGCGCGGGGCCGTGGACAGTGGCCTGAAGCTGGGGCATGCGGTGCCGCACCGCCTGCTGCTGCTCGAGGCGCCCAGGAAGAAGAACAGAGGAGGGAGAAGGCGGCGAGCACCACCTGGCCGTGGCCGTGGCCGGGAGCACACCTCGTCCTCCGCTGCATGCGCCAACCCCGCTGCCACCGGACTCCTGCCCGTCTCGTGTGCGCCTTCGCCGGAGAGCTTCGCGTGGCAGAAGGGGCGGTGACGCCACCATTGCTGTCGTGGAGGAGCGAAGGAGCCGAGGCGCAGGGTAAGGGGAAGCCGCGGAGGTGACTCTATCCGCGTTGATAGCTGCTGCGAGCCGCCTGTGCGCCGCACCGAGCCTCGGCCCTGGAGAAACGCAGGAACCGGCGTTTCCTGGGGCCTGGCTGAGGCGTCGTTATTGGCTCTTGGGAGCCGGGCTCGCAGCTAGGCCAAGGACGCAAACAAAGGGTGTTGCACCCCGCGGGCGCAATTTGGCCCACGAGCCATCCTCACAAACACGCCCCAAATAAAGAGTTTCAACCCTCAAATTCATAATTTGCATCATGCATCGATTTCACTCCAAATTACGTGGGCCGTGTGGGGAACTCGGTATGTATTTTACTGAAATCTACCGGCAGGTGTTTTCGGCCGTAACTGATTCGTTGTCGGCGGGTCCATCTGACCGGCCACATCTCGACTTCTC
Organism: Themeda triandra; assembly: GCA_018135685.1. Taxonomy (NCBI): domain Eukaryota; kingdom Viridiplantae; phylum Streptophyta; class Magnoliopsida; order Poales; family Poaceae; genus Themeda; species Themeda triandra. The sequence continues at coordinate 127,553 of JAENPR010001438.1, forward strand.
TCCAGTCTCATCTTACCTTAATTTGATGATACGAAGACGACAAATGTACTGTATCAATCAGTCGTGTACTAGTACTACTAGTATAATGCCCGTGCTAACGCCACGGTTTTATTTCAAACGTGTACATGAAAACAACCTTGCAACGAAGACTACCTTAAGCTCCTCAACGGCAGAACAATCTCTAGTTAATTCAGTAAAAGTACAAAACAATGGATTAAAATGCAAGTTTGCCTATTTAATGTAGCACTCGTCAGAACTGAATATGCAAGTTAGACTTTTTAACGTTAATGCCCTACTACCAAATACGGTGGATACAACTTCACAACTATTCATTGGAAAAAAAACATTTCTCAATTCCTATTTGCATATGAGATTGCATATCCTACAAAAGAAAATAGAATGGACACATGCTATCCCAAAACCTCTCTGCCAAGAAAACAGTATCTTTCTGCCGCCCTCTCTCCCATGAAGTTGTAGGTCGTAGTGTACAGTGCAGGAACAATTTGATCCTTGCATGTGTCAACCTGCCCATAAATTATTTTTCCTGTAGGCATTAAGTTCATGTCTAAATCTCTTAACATACAGGAGCCAAAAACAATGTAGCAGCATGGCATCTTCAAGAGCAACACGCAGACCATCTTCTTCTAAGTTCTGAGGAATGAAAACATTTTTTATGATTCGAAACAGACGTTGGACATCACACAACCCAATATTTTGGTTGAATGTCATAAGCCCAAATACAGAGCCTGGAATAAAAGTTGTTGCATGGTGAAAACCCAAATGAAGAAGGATCCACTGAATTCACAAATAATACAGTTATTCAACAACCCAAAAAGTTCAGGAGGTTCAAAATGATCAGAATTCCATACCTTATAGTGCAACAAGAAGAGCACTCTTGATGAGTTCCTGCACGTACTCTTCAGAAACTGAAGGCATTTTTAGAGTTGGCACTAATAAAGTCCCAGATTACTTTACAGCACATCACACAAGATCAACAGACTATCTTGCAACCCCCAAAAAAATTTTGTTGTGTGCATGATCAGCATTGAATGAGGTGCCAAACCTAGGCAATTTTTTTTTCCTCATAGTATATTGCTCGTGCTAACACTACTGTGGCGTCTATCAAAAATAAACCGTAAAACTAAAAAATAAAAGCTGCTCCTCTCTTGATGCTACTAACAACCACAAAGAGTGGCATGCAGGCAAAGCAAGTTATGCGAAGCTCAGAGAAACAAAGGGAGACAGCGCTGCACCCTAAACTGAGATCACCAATAAAATGTCCATCCAAATACAGAGACAACACATTCAGAACAAACACAGTTCCCTGTTTTGTTAACCAAAATAACGATGTAATCATTTATTGAAGCAACCATATAGCAGAAATAAGGGAATAAGGGAATAGCAGAAATAAGGGAAGATTGTGAACAGGAGGTTGTAGTTCTGAATAAAAGCACTGTGATTTGTATAGAATTTTGAAATCATAAAATAACTATGCACCTTCTGTAACTCCTAAACAGTATTGTTCATGTTAAGCATTAGCATGTCACTTGTTTTTTTTTTCTGAAGACTTAGCATGTCACTTGTATTCAGAAAATCATGAGATGTTACAAAGTTACTTTGCTATGAAATTGTGAAATTGCTACGAAACCATCACTTCTTAATGGATAGTACCTGGCACACTTGAATTGTGCATCTTTCAATTCATCCTTGAGAAGGTCAGCTGCTGCACCGTCCGGGAAAATGGCCAAAACTTTCAAATAAGTCGAATAAAAAATTGTCCAATAAATAATCATAGGAGGTCAACAGCCATAAATTTGCAAAGTAGTAATCATAGCCTCAAATATCAGTTCGGGCTTGGTAGGAGCTAGAGCGGTGCAATCCTGAGAGAGTAAAATCCATGTCTAATGCTGAAAGGGCCATGTATCCGACCTGTCTTGTTAACTATGTCCAGGAAAATCTGTGACACCACCCAGAGCCCAGCATGTGCTCCACCGTCAGTAAAAAGCGAATGCTTTTATACAACATTATAGCAGGTAACCATTGAACTGAATTACAGAAGCAACAAAACGTATATGCACAATGAGAATTATAATATAGCTTACAAGCCCCTGGAATTGCCAAATCGGCGCTCGCATCCCCTGACTGATGAATCTGTCTTTGCCACAGCTGTGGCACCTCGGTGATCTGCGGGTGTGTGCGATGGTCTGCGCACGCGGATCAACGCCGACCTCCTACAGCTCCTCCCGCTGCTGCACGACGCTCTGCAGGTGCTGCTTCAGGATGACCTTCCTGAGCCCTCCGCTCCCATCAACGGTGATGCTGCAGAAGTCATCAAGTCCGTCCGCCTCTTCCTGCGCCCACAACACACAAAGCTGTCATCCCCAACCTTCCCACGGGTGGAACAACACGCAACACTCCTTGCTCACCCCCGCGGGCTCCAACTGTCGGAGGAGTAGCGACGCAGGCCTACCTCGGTGACGGCGCCATTGGAGCAAGCGGGGAGTCGGCGACAGCGCGCCACTCCTCGCGCACCACCGCGGGATCCAACAGCGGCGGGGCGGCCATCCCTCTCCCGCTATTGCTTGAGGAATCGGATCTGGACACCGGCTAGGATTTTGGCTCGCAGCGCCGGTGGCAGCGCGGGCACGACAGTGCACGGGCGACGCCAGCTGGGGTAGTCGCGGTTAGGGTTGCCGGGCGAGAAGAGCCGCGATCGGGGAGACAGGAATTTGGGGTAGGGATTTCTGCTTGAGTGGCGTGTGATCGGGGAAGATGGAGGATGCTCTGAGCTTTTGTTTTTCTCAAAAAAAAAAAACGATGCGGGAGATTGGAATCGAACCGGGTCACGGAGGGGGTGGCTAGTCTCAGCGCTGTGGGGTTAGGAGGTGAGATTTAGGCTTCCCACTCTTTTAGAAGATTTCAATTATAGTATAGACTACTATCGGTTCCCTGCCGGCGCCGTGCACGCTGCCGGTCAAAAACTTTGAACTCTCGTTGTCCGTCAGCTTCTACAAGTGGACATTTCTAGAAACAATTAGCTCCAGTCCTTGTCATTCTGGGACGTACGGTGCACTACAGCTGAACTACCAGTGCTGCATGTTGAATCTGAATGTTGCAGGTTGAGAATATCTGCGGGAAGCAAGATCGGTTTTAGTACTTCTGTACTACGGAGTAGTGTGGAGTGTTGGCCGTTGAATTGGGTACGCGGTCTGCATATGCTGCAGGTTGGCCGGCAACTGGTTGCGACGGCGAGCCAGACTGACCAAAGCGGCGCATCAGCACATCTCGATCCCCATAGTCGTAGCGCAGCGAAGAAGTCACCGGCCGTCCGGAGCACACTCCAGGCGATCTTGTCGGCGATCGAGGCTATACGTGCAATCACAGATCGATGATATATATGAGACGACGATGAGATCTCAGAGCGAGGTACGGTGCGAAAACTGTCGCTATCTTCCTTGGAAATTACTGTATTTATCGAGTGTGCGAGCGAGATGCCATGCATGCACCTCGATGGCTCGATCGGTCGTCTACTGACTACGACTGACTAGCTGCTGCAGATAAAGCGAAACCCAGCCCGCGGAACCGTGTCCTGGGTTGCTGTTCATCGATATCTCCGGCGATCCACGTGGCGGTTGGAGTAAAATTAAAATGCGGTGGTGTGTGTGACTGTAGACGCATGCGCAACTAAAACAGCACCCCGATGCCCGCGCGCGGTCGATCACCACGCGGTCCTTCGTGCCGAAGCTTTGGACTCCGAGTGGGTAGGGCCGCTCCCGGCTAGGAGACGGGGTCCAACTTCTCCAAGCCAAAGCGGATGAGAGCAGTAGGCAGAGAGAGCTAGCTAGCTCGTCCGCGAGGAAACCAGCTTCACGCGTTGGCTACGCGGTCTGGACGCTGATTGCACTCCATGATGGAGATGAAGTCGCTCTGGGGCAAAATGAAATGGAATTGCCCTTGCATCGTCCTTCTCTCTATCGATTGTGTTTTCTGCTATAGTACATCTCTGAAGAATTTGATCGAAGATCTGGATCTGTTCTAACTAGCCAGTGTTCTACCTTGTCCACGATCAAGTAGTCACATACTCACATCACACATGCCAGGATCAGATAGAAGGATATATATACAAGATTACAAGAGCAGTTACGAAGAGATGAGTATATACAAAGAGAGAGCTGGGACCTGGGAATATACACTTGCTTATTTATTTACACCGCAAAGCGCAAACAACACGTACGTACCCTCTGCCGTTCTTGCGCGCGGGCGGCCTGATCAGTTCATCAGCGAAACCAGCATATTCACGCCGATGATCCAGAGAAGATAGGCCACGAGCACCCAGGCGGCCGGCGGCGGCTCGGCGACGGCGTCAGCGAGGACGAGAAGAAGGTACACGGCCGCCACGAACATCGCCAAAAGAGCTGCGACCGCGCGACGGCCACGCGGCCAGAGACGCCTCCTCTGGCCGCGGTGCCCACCTCCGTTCTCCTCCTCACGGCTTGGCGGAGGCGGCGGCGGGGCCGGCGCCTTCTCCTTGCCCCGGGCCGTCAGTCCTCCGCCGGCGCCGGTGTAGCTTTCTTCCATCACCGATCGATCCGAGGCTGCAGTGCGGCAGTACGTGGTGAGCTACTACCTGCTCACCTATTCTCGCTTTGCGTGAAGCTGTGAAGTGGTCTCTCTGAGCCTTGCTTATTAATGTCTCCTGTGTAGCTTGCCTGTGGGGAAAAAAATGGAAGCTTGGTCGAGAGGTAAACTGGCTAGGGAAGATTCCTTGAAAACAGCCTGGTGGATATAGGAGCTAGCTTCTTGGAAGCTTCATAAGCACTATGGTCTATGTGGCTTGCATATAAGAAAAGCATAGCATGGTAGTATATAGTCGCCAGCAGCGGCAGGAGATATAGCTAGGGCCTGGCCATGGCATACACGTAGATAAACGGCAACGTATCAAGTGTAAACCATAATTTTTGTGAAAACTCGTGCAAAACATGGCAAAAAAGTCGTCTATATTCAAAAAAAATCACGCATATAGATGATATGATGATACACAACCTTGTAAAGTATTTTTTTTCAAACTCGACTTGTTTGTGAGATATAAAATAACAAATTTCAAGTCAGGAAGTTGTCGAGTTTGGACAAATCATATATATATATACACGCTTCATGGCTGTCGAGTTTGCTCGCTCACCGTGTAAAATATCTTGTACCTACCTTCTTGACATGTTACCATGTGGCCATGTCATGCATGGCGACCGGAGAGAATAATGCCAAAAGGTCGCTTTCCGTGCTTTCAATTCGCTAACAAGCTTTCTTAATCAAAGATGGGAATGAAAGCGTGTGGAAGCTATCTATAACGAGGACAGCATCAGCAGCATGCGCCCTCGGGTCAAAACCGGCACCTTGAATTGTCCTCAATTGGGCCAGCGGAGTTTATTTTACTCTTTTATTTGTGAGTTTTTTTCTTTTATCTACCGCAATTTATTCAGCCGATCAAAGGACAGCTCTCCTTACGTTCAGGAAGACTTACGTTCGTTCTAGCTCCATTTCTGGTTATGTGGATATAAGGGAAGACTTCCTTTTAGGAAATTTACGGAAAGGAGGAGCAATCCCTTAGCTTCGCATGATCCAGAGGAACAAAAAGGCCGTAAGATCCACGGAGCGCGCTAAATTGGGATACGTGGAGTACGTAGTACATGGTTAGGAATACGTGCAGTAGTACATTAAGAGTATATATTAGTGTTACGAAATTTTAGGAATACGTGGAGTAGTACATGGTTAGGAAACAAAACATATATCGCGTGTCATATTATTTCGTCATTCGCTTACGTACGTGTACGGAGCACCATTAACGTCACTAGTCCACTGGCTGGCCACGTACGTCGACGAGGAAGCTTCCTTCCGCAGGCACGTCGCCGGCGGCGTGTACGACGCGTTCCAGTCTTGCGCGCGCGCTGTCACGCTATCTAGGACACACGGAGAAGTCGTAACGACATTCTGCGTTGTACGAATAAAATCCCTCCTTGGATACCATGCAACGAATTGAATATACCATGCAAAACTCCATCTCCTGTTTTTACCAATCGAGAACGAGTTGCATACTTTTTATTCCTTGCTATCTTGATTGTGTGAACTAACCTGTGCAATAGGGACCCCATGTTTTATCTAAGTTATTGGCAGGTGAGATATAGTAGAATGATATAAGACTTACCAACTCGTGCAATGGACTTGGGTATTTTTATACAAAAATTCAAAAAACTTTTTAGCAATTGCTCCTCGTGTGATAAGTGCTATGTCCTACCAGAGCCAAATTTCTACGCTTTCACTTATGCAAAACCTGTTTTAGTTTCTTTTTAGCAATGTCAAGTCTTGAGATTCTTGCTAGAGATGGCCTTATCCCCAAGATCATTGCATTCACCCACCAAATAAACACGCCGACTCTCATATTGAGAGCCGCGCACAGCATTCGCCCACCAAATAAATATGCCGACTCTCACATTGAAAGTCGCGCACCATATGCACCCACCTTTCCACCAAAAACGCTCATTTCTTACACTAAGAATTGAGCACATATATTCCACGCTTTTTTCCTCTTCCACCAAAATACTCCTGTCAATAAGTAATGCATCTCTCTCCATCATTCATTCAAAAAAGGTATGGACTGTTATTGGAAAGATCCTACAAAAAGAAGTTTAGTTCGCAAATAAGGAAGGGTTCTTTTTTCCCCAAGGTCTTGAGATAAAAAAAAAGATTTCTAGGCAACTTTAGTCTAGGCAACACTAATTTTCCCCAAGGTATGGTCTTGAGATAAAAAAAAAAAGATTTCCTCAAGGTGCTTAACTCGTTTCTAACCCCGCCAACTTTAGTCTAGGCAACACTGATTTTCACCTAGAATAGGGCTCTACTCTAACTATTTCCACAGTGTAGTGCAGATTTCTTGTTTTGCAGGGCGTACCTGAAATATACCCAAAATGGACCAAGACATGAAGAAAAACACTTGTGTAAAAACACCTTTTATTTTTGGTCCAAGCAAACAAGAGAAAAAGAGGAGAAATCCAAATTCGAGGCCAAGGCAACCAGAAACACCAGCATGGGCCGACCAGAGGCCCAACAAGGAGGCAACCGACCAAAGCTGAAGGCCGGCGGGGCCCAACCAGGCGCGGGCGCGCCTGAGGCGTGCGCGCGCCCGTTTGAGCGCGGCCCGGGCCCAGTTTTGGTGGGTTGGTTCGTTTGCCGCCTCTGATGGTCGGTTCGGGGGTGTTTTCGACATTTGCCCTGCGGAAACCGACCATCCCACTCCTATATAAGCATGGGCAAGTCTCCTCCTTCAACAACAATTCATTATTCATTTTAGTTCTCACTCTTCACCACACCTTCACTTTACAAGTGTACAATAGAGAGAGTAGAGCCACTCTACCTAGCCTAGCTAGAATAGAAGTAAGGAGTGAGAGAGGAGCAAGAGTGGAGCATCTCTCCAAGAGAGCTCTTGGGAAGCTAGTCTTCCACGCGGCGGAGTGCCGGACTTGTCGGCTCCCTCCTCGCTTGTACCTCTACGGCGTCTTGCTACTTGAAGTAAGACATCGTGTTTATCTTTCGGTAATACCTTTGAGTAAGTTATTCTTGCTTGTTATCTTCTTGCGGGTTCGTCGTTCGTCCCCGTGGCGGAAGCTCTAGTAAGAGGACCCCTGATAGAGACGGGAGCTCCTGATCACCGCTAGAGTTGTAGCAACTGGCGTAGACGTGGTGTCTAGGCTAGGACCTACCTTCGTTTGCCTCGTAGTCCACGGTTGAGGTGGTAGGCGGCAGGTGGTGACAGCTCTGTCCGTCCCTTGTAATCCCCCACGTCCGGCTACGGCGTACGTACGAACCTCCTGAACGCGTACGTACGTACGAAAACAAAAAGAAAAACAGCGACGCATCTAATCGACCACGTGCACGACAGTTGACGATGATGATCTAGAGGTTGTGCAGGGGCCTCGGGGCGAACGAGGCCTCGACGTCGGCGTCCTCCACCTTGTACACGTCCCTGCGGTGCATGCTCCTCCTCTTGATCCGGGGCACGCGCGTCGGCCGGGGCAGCGCCATCCCGAGGACTGCCCGCTGTCAGGCATCCTGCACCCGGCCGGCGCGTGCGACGGCCGGCTTTTTGCCTCGGCGATCAACAACAGGAGCATGCACACAGTAGCTTCTTGCCACGGTGATCAACAGAGCATGCACGTACGTCCACGGCGATAAACAATTGCACACAGGAGCTTGCAAAATGAAGTAGCAGTAGCACATGGACACAGGGCGCTCGTAGCGGCCGCCGGTCTCCAGGGGACAACGCTCTAGGGCTGGTGGCGGCGCGCCGTCCTCGTCGAGCAGCGACACAGGGCCGGCGGCTGATCGGGAGTCGAAGTTTTCTTTTATTTTTTTTCCTCGCGTGACGGGGGCGGCGGCCGATCCGAAGAGGAGTCGCGTACGTAGCTCACGCCGTAACGGCAGTACGGCGAGTAAGGGAGCCGGTGCCTGCTAGGGGGTTGAGTTGAAAAAAAATGATTAAGATTGGATTGGTGGGAGGGTTTAAGTGTTTAATTGTCCCACCTCGGTCTGAGACCATCAGATTAGAATCGTGTGGATTTGATTCGAGTTTGCGTAGTTTTGCATAACTGGTGGTTTTCATAGCATATGCTCCCGCCTATCCGTCGTGTTTTTTTCAAGCCGCAATCGATGACATATTTAAGTTCATGCATGGCCGACATCGATCCACGAATGATCTTGTTTCCGCAGCGGCAACACGGAGTTCGTTCACTGCTCACGTGGTCATGCAGCGACTTCAGCTGACGCGGCCGGCTGTCACGCAGTACTGTACTTGAATACGGCCGGAGCACCTGATCCTGATGGTCCGAATTGGCGGCACAGCGATGCCGACACGTACCACAGGTCACAATAATTGAAACTAGTAATAGTAGTATATAGGTTACTTATAGTATATATGAATATATATAACGGCTATCCAAGGCCCAAGTGCTATTTGGCGCGCGCGCGCCGGAACGTCTGCTGGTGCACGCATTCTATTTAGAGCACCAACGTCTTCTTTTATCTCTTTTCTTTCCTTTTACTGTATTTTTGTCGTTTCTCTGTCCAATCCTCTGAGAGGAGGGATTTTTAAAACAGTGCTCCGGTTCCTTCTCCCTTCTCCTACTCCACCCGAGGCGGCCGGTTACTTTTCCCCTTCTCCGACTCAACGCGCTGTAGAAGCTCGTCGCCGCGGTGATTTTTAGGGCGGCACCCATGGCTTCGCTCGTCGACGTGGCCTCGTCGGCCCCGGAGTGGCCGGTGGCCCCCTTCGATGTCGAGGTGAAGTGAAGGTACATAGTTGTGCATCTCGGCTTCGATTTGAGGACGATTCGTCCTCACGGTCTCGGTCGGGGTAGACTCGAATTTCGATTTGAGGGGATTCGATTCGATCAGGCGAGACGGATTCGAGCGGCTGCCAAAGGACGGAGGGAGGGGCCTCGACGAATCCCGGTGCTCGTCGAGATCCGGCGGCTGTAGCCTGTGACACCGGGGTTCCTGCCGCTACGAGGACGTGGACGTCGTCAGCGGCGACGGGTAGGTGATGTTCGCTGTTTTTTGCTGGTGAGGGTTTTCGATTTGGGGCAGATTGGTTGCCGGATTTTTGATTTGGAGGGGATTTTGTCTCCAACGTAGTCTCTATTTGTGCCGACTCGTCATCGTCGTCGTCTCGATTTGGGCGGATTTGGGGCGGCGGAGTCAGATTCGAGCGTGTTGATGGGAGGTGCGAGGGCCCGACAGAACCACTGTCTCTGTGTGTGATTCGCCGGCTGCAGGTGGTACCGGGATGAAGCAGTCAACAGATCCGGCGGCCGCTGCCGCGATGACGTCGTCGTCATCACCGCCGACGACTTCCGATGCCTGTAACTCCTCCAGGTGTGGATTTCTATACACTACCAAGAGCCTCCAATTCCTGCAGTTGTTCCAATGCTCTGTTCTGTTTAGGGTTGTGCATGAAGTAGTTCTAGTACTAGACCAGTACTAGACCACAAACACAGTCCACCGCCCTTCTTTTTACTCATCCTACTTTTTCTATAAGAATATGATTGGCCAAGTAGACTCGCTGTATAGATGGTATGCGTGTGCTCTAGGAGATGTTAATAGTCATCTGTGTATATCTTAAGACAAGAGCATTGGCCGTGGAGATAGGTTGGAGCTCCTAGCTCTCCAGTACTAGCATAAATTGCTTTGTTGGATGCCATAATAATTGTTCTTCAAGAAATACCCTGCTTGATTAGCTAGTGGCTGATTTGTGAAAATATCTAGATTTTTTAATGGTCTAATAACTAATATATGTAGGGGGTTCTCCATTGTGGCTAATCAACTTCGTGGATGGCTTTTAAGAGCTTTGCCTCTAGAATACACACTGCATGGTTAATTACAGTTCAAAACCAACAAGTTACACACATGGTATTATGAATGTATTCGACAACCTAAAAATAGAATGGATCTATATGTTAACTGTCAATCAGTGCAAATATCCTGAGCGAGCCTCCCTGACAATATATATGTACTTCTGAGTTTTGCAATTGGATTCGTGCTTTCTAAGAGAAATTGTGTGCCTGAGAATTATGGTAATTTTCATATGTCACAGGTAGGTAATATCAGTCCCAAGAGCACTTGATATGGTGGTCAACAAGCAGCAGCAGCATTTGGCGTTGATGCTGGGGGTAACTTCATGTGCAACACATATGCTTCGAGCTGCGATAGGAGTCTGCAGGGCACCTATTCTGCTGGCCGTGCCTTTTACAAATGGTTGTGCATCCACTCTTACTCCCCTGATTGCATTTACAAATGGTATGACCTTATTATATTTCTGTAGGTATACATAGTCCCACAAAAAAGTAAATGCACAAGTATATGTAGATTTTGGGATTTTTCTTCCTTCATATGGTTATGTAGCCTGTAGGGATACATAGTAATACGCTAAAAAAACAAAATGCACAAGATGCATCTGCACCTACAAGAAGTCTACTAGATTGGTGGGTGCTGTGGATGACAAAACTCAGCAACAGAATGAGGGTTGAGTTGTGCTCCCCTCGGAACCAGAACTGGATGGCCATTTTTTTACATTTTTTTGATGTCATGGTCTGTGAATGGATGTAGTAGGTATGGTGCCTGTGTATAAGATTTTCTGGATGTCTGTTGTCCTAGTGGACAAACTCAGCCTCAACAGGAGAGAAAAGTCTAGAAGATAAGGCATGTATGTCTTGTGTACATCTTCTTTTAGGCTGTGTGTATGAACTGTATACTCAGTCTTCTATAATAATCAATCATTCATCTTATTAGCATCTCCCATGTATAATAATCAAGAAGTCAAGAACATAATGGATGGATCTTTTCACAGACAAGGACATGTCTCTTTATTTTCAAAATAATTGTAGCATGAAAATCATTCCCTACGTATGCAATCACCTGTAAAAGAGAAACAAGTAAACTGAATTCAGAATATGGTAGTAGCAAGCAGTATCCAAAATTCAGGAGTTGGAGTAACTTATGTCTCTTTTATGTTACAACTGAAACCTTGTCATTTTGTGTTTAAAGTTCCATCTATAACCCATGATATTTGTTAAGGTGCAATGATGTCAACTTTGACATTGAAGCATGAGCATACTTCCCATGCAACATCACAGTTTATGTTGATTAGTTAGTGCTTTTCATTTTCTCTGCCTTAACTAGGCAGGATGTTGGATAAAAGGGATAATTTGGAGGATTCCATTGTAAATGGGAAGAATAAAAAATATGAAGATATAGGGTTGGATGTTTGTAGACAATGGGGTTTTTTTGTGTATTATAATTATGATGTTTGTGTGTAGGTAATTCTATAGGAGAGAAGAGGAGTTGATTTGAATCACACTCATGGCTGTGTGATTTTTTATAGCAGGTAACACTTGGTGTGTCTAAATTCCAATATTATGAGCAGAGATAGTTCTTTTTTTCAAGGGGCACACTTAGGCTACTGTGTTTGTCTCTGTGTGATATTATCATCTATTTTTCTGCTGTAATTTATATCATTTAGAGATTTGTGAAATATTACTAATGGTTTTCCTTTTCCGCTCAAAGTCTTGAATTCTTGAGTACAAAGCTATGAAGCTAGTAGTTGGAAGCTTTATAGTGTGATACTTAAAAGCTTTTTTTTGAAACCAGCGGTACAACTTTGTAATATCACATAGTTTTAAATTTATATTCCAAGTGTATAGTTTTTGAAGCACCAGTACAAAATTATTAATGTGATAGTTCAAAGTTTTTGAACTTAGCCATCCAAAGTTTTGTAATGTGGTACTTCAAATTTGATAAATTTGTGGAGTGTAAAGTTTTGAGCCTAGCACTACAAAGTTTACAATGTGATAGTTCAAAGTTTTGTAGCTACCAATACAAAATTTTTAATAAATTTAGAGTGTAAAATTTTGAACTAGCCGTATAAAGTTTATAATGTGATAGTTCAAACTCTTGAAGCTACTAGTACAAAGTTTTTGTAATGTCATAGTTCAAATTTTTACAAATCTTCAGTGTACAACTTTCAACCTAGTAGTTCAACGTTTATAAAGTGGTACTTCAAAGTTTTAAACCGAGCGGTACAAAGTTTACAGATTCCAAGTTCAAAGTTTTTGAAATAGTAGCATAAAGTTTGTAATGCGATAATTTGATTTTTTTTTTTACAAAAATCTTGAGTGTAAAGTTTTCAATCTAGCAATCCAAAGTTTATAATATCATAGTTTAATGTTTTCGAACCTGGCAGTACAAAGTTGGTAGTGTCATAATTCAAAGTTTATTAATTCTAAGTGTAAAGTTCTGAACCTAGCAGTATAATGTTAGTTATGACATAATTTTAGATTTTTTATATTACTTCTAGGTGTAAAGTTTTGAACTTAGCAATACTAACTTTATAATGTGATAGTTGAAAGTTTTTAACCATAAAATTTTGTAGTTCAAAGTTTATAAAATTCTGAGAGTAAAGGTTTTGGACTATTGGTATAAAGATTTTAATGTTATTGCACAAAGTTTTCGACCTAGCAATAGAATGTTTGTAATGTGGTAGTTTAAATTCTAAGTTTTAAGCTAGCAGTCCAAATTTTGTTTATATTGTGGTGGTTTAAAATTTATAGATTCTATAAGAAATAAAGTTTTGGATGTGGTAGTACAAGTTGTTTTTTACAAATTCCAGCCCCCTATGTGTCGTTCTAACACATCACCTTGTAGGTCACACAAAGCCGCAATTAATGGAATCTAAGATAGTGGGCATCGACAAATTACGAGAGTGCTTGCCATATTATTTACGCACCCACTGTCGGCCCCTAAATTTAGGAGTCGAAAAGTATTCGTATTTGCGCCAGGATCATGCACAAATACGCACACAAACAGAAATGGTACACACATTTATATAATATAAAATCCGAGCTTTATTGATAAATAGGAATAAGGTCTTACAATAGTCAATGTTCCAACGACATAGCCATAGGCCTTACATAACTAACGATGTTCCATCGCCGTGAGACGGCGGTTTTATTACATAGGGGTGGCAGCTACTACAACGGAAACTACAGCGAAGCGATACACACTATTCCACAGGCATGCTTGAGCGCGGTCGAAACCCTAAGTCCTAGTACGTCCTTCCAGCATCTCCGATAGGTCCTCACGTGACTCCTAGTCCTCGTCGTTCGCCTCCTCATTGATGTCGTAGTCCTCCTCGTGATCGTTATCTGTGAGTCAAGAAGGGGTGAGTACATAAAGTACTCAGCAAGTCCCAACAAAGGGTGGATGGTAGAGGTGGTAACATAATTTTAATAAAGGGGGGTTTGGGCCCTGGGAGAGCATCACCATTCTCGCCAGTTCCCGGATTATCATTAAACCAATTAAAGTCATTAGCACATTATACAGAATATCTAATCAAAGGGGACCTCATCCTAGTGTTTGCCCATTACCAAGGACGTGGCTATTCGAATAGGATCAATACACTCTGCAGAGGGGTACAACTTTCCCCACATGATAGACGTAGCCGACACCATAGCTAGTGGTGCGACAGGCCTAACAAGATCTCGTACCCGGATGGTGCGACCTAAGGTTTCCATATAATTCCACAACGGTCTACTCAGGGATCGGAACCCACACAACTTTAGGGATGATCACACAGCATCCCGAAATCCTTGGCGGTTGGATGATCACATAGCATCCATTGGGATGATCACTCAGCATCCCGTTTTCAATATATAAAGGTGCTCGCACAGCACAACAATAAGTTTTACATGGAAGATCACTCAGCAACCATGCCGATCAGACTACGGAAGATCACTCAGCAACCGTGTCCTCTCCTGTTAGTCCGTTGCCACTCCGGCCTCCTAGTGGACATTATACTTCTACCTAACGGGGTGTGAGATCAGGTCTACCCATATAGACATGTGGCTGTACGTAAAATCAGACTAGGTGAGATGGCCTATGAACCGGTCCTTATACGACCGAAGCGAGTATCTCCCGTAGGAACCCACACAGGCGAACCTACCAAAGTAATTTATATCACCTAAATTACCCTCACTCGCTCCCGTCAAAACAAGTTTGGTTTCATTAACATCTCATATATTCACGTAGCTCAGCTCATAATCACAATATTCCATAGTATCGTAAAATCAAGTTATAATAAACATGGTATAATATGATGATGGTGGAAAGAGGGGGGGAGTTAGGACTTGCCTTCGTTGAACTCGCTTTCCGATCCGACGTAGTCCGGGTCCTCGCCTTCCCGGTAGTCGTCGCCCCGTCGATCGTCACGAACGAATAAGACTACTGCTAAACAAACAAAGAACTATATGGTGGTATTGGATAAAACAAAAAGAGCAAGATTTTAGAGGGATTTCGGTGGTGGTTTTGTGGAAACGGAAATTAAAATTACGAAGATATGATTTATAGAAGTTACTATATATTATTGGAAACTGGGTAGAATCTCTAGGAATATAAAGTGGCGAAGTACGGGCATGGATGAGTTCTGGGATGGCTCTAGTGTTTTTAGGAATTTTCTGGGAATTATTGGATGCAAGGAAAATAGATTCCCAACGCTCTTTTGTATACTGCCAGTGTGACCTGTGCAATGCACCGTGTACGTGAACTGAACTGTGGCCAAGCGTGAACTGAACTCACGCCAAGACTGTTGCTGGCATGTGTGTCATCCTTGCCTCTCTTCTTGACCGTGTGTCATCCTTGCCTCTCCTCTTGTCTGGCTAAGACTAGTGGTTACTTGCTGTACACAAAGTCAGAGAAAGACAGAGGGATGGATGAGAACGGATACGAAACGCATCCTGCCCGTCGCCGGAAACAGAGCAGGGCCACAGACTCGCCGTGCTAATTGTGGCGGAAGCAACTGCGACTCAAGCACCCAGCGGCGCTCGGTGACACGAGACGCCGGTGGCTGGGCGGCGGCGGTGCCGGCCATGGCACCAGTGCGGTGACCTTGAGCGGCCGGGCGGCGGCAGTGCCGACCATGGCTCCAGCGGCGGCTTCCACTTGCGGCGGCGTGGTGACGTGATGTGCTTGCTCTTGCACTGAGTGCCTAGGCACTGGCATACGCTGGTTGTGTGCATGTGCTTGTGTGTGTACGTGAGTGTGTGTGTGTGCGCGTGTGTGAGGTATGTACGTGTGTGAGATATATAAGTGTGCGTGTGTGAAGTATATACGGGTTTGTGTGTGTGAGATATATACGTGTGTGTGTGTGAAGTATATACGAGTTTGTGTGTGTGAGATATATATGTGTGTGTGTGCACGCAGAGTGGTTACGTACTTGTCCAGGCTTCGCCATTGGTGACCATGGAAGCGGCATGAAGCCATGGCCCGACGGCGGATGCTGCACGGTGGCAGGGTACAATAGAGTGAGGGGTGAACCAGAGATGACAGGAAAAGTAGAGCAGCAATCAGGGGACTCACCTCGACTCTCCAACTTGGCCAGAGAAGCTCTCGGCGGCTTGGCACTGAAGCTTCTGCTCCAATGGCGGCGGCAGCTGCGGACTTGGAAATGAATGGGATTGAGCTCGGTCTGGAGGTGGAGGATGGGAACAGATGGGGAGATGGTGTGTTCCAGGCTCCAATGGAGCTGGGAGTGGTGAGCTTGGGAGCTGCGGTGTCGTTGCCGGCCTATTTATAGGCAGCAATGGCGGTGCGACGGCGGCGGCGATATTTCATCCGCCGGCCCGATATTTTCCCAAGCCATGAATGCACGTGGTCGAGCTCAGGAAATATCTAGGAGATGAGCTGGTCGCCTGCTCGTCCGCTTGCTCCGGCGAGGTCGGTGCTTCGTGAGGTCGCGTCCATGGCGCCGGCAGGATTCTTGCGCCGGTCGTCCTTGTGGACGTGATGGCACGGTGCTGCTCGGGGAAGGAGGAGGAGGGTGATGGGATGGCTCAGGGCAGTGGACAGCTGGTGCTCGTGCACTTGTCTTCCTCTGTACCGGGAGGGGCCACAGCGGGTCGGTGCTGCGAGCTCGGACGCGAGATTCGCGGGCAGGAAGACGACGATGCTGGCCTGTTCATCTCGATGATAAAATAGAAAGAGAAGGAAGAGGGAGATGGGCTGCCGCTGCTGTGCCATCTTGGGCCGTGGGTGTGGCTTCAGCCTACGTGAGGAGAGGAGTGAGCCCGAGATGGTTTTTATTTCTTTATTACTTTCCCAGAATTCGTTTAAGAGACAATTGATGATGATTCAAGGGATTCAAAAAAGATATCAAGGGATAGTACCACCATAAGTTCAACAATCAAAGGAAAAGCAACATGACAACTTCACTCAAGCAAGATTATTTTATTTATAAAATCTATTCGCAACATAAAAATAAACCTACGCATACAATTTTAAAAAGGTTTAAATTTTTTAGTGATTTTCAAAACGGGTCAAAAAACCAGGGTGTTACTGCACCTACCCCCTTAAAGAGAATCTCGTCCTCGAGATTCATATTGTTCCTCGAATAGGTATGGGAATTCCTTTTAAGGTCGTCCTCTCTTTCCCATGTGGCTTCGCCTCGGTGTGGTTGCTCCACCGTACTCGACAAAATCTTACTGCTGTTCTCCTTGTTTGCCTTGTGGCGATGTCTAAAATTTTAATCGGTCTCTCTTGGTATTGTAAGTCGCTGTAGGTCCATTAGTTCCAAGGGTACTTGCTCTACTTCCGGCACTCTCAAGCATTGCTTTAGTTGTGATACATGAAACACATTGTGTACGTCCGACATTTCGGGGGCAACTCTAGGCGGTAGGCTACAGCTCCAATTCTTTTCAAAATCTTGTAAGGTCCAATATATCGTGGTGCTAATTTTCCTCGGACTTGGAATCTTCGGGTGCCTCGATAGGGGACACTTTCAAATAGACAAAATCTCCTGGTTGAAATTCCAACGGTCTTCGTCTTGTGTCCGCATAGCTTTTCATCTCGCTTTGTGCTGCCTTTAAATTTTCTCGGACTTTAGCAACTTGTTCTTCAGCCTCCTTAATCATATCCGGTCCAAATAGAGTTCGTTCACCAACTTCAGACCACATCAAAGGTGTTTGGCACTTTCTTCCATATAATGCTTCGAATGGAGCCATTTTTAGACTCGCTTGATAGTTATTATTGTACGAAAATTCGGCGAAGGACAAACTCTTTTCCCAATCTTTTCCGTATGTGAGTACACATGCACGTAGCATATCTTCCAATATCTGATTTACTCGTTCCGTTTGTCCATCCGTTTGTGGATGGTATTTGAACCGTAGTCTAGACGGGTGCCTAAGGCGGTGTGTAGACTTTTCCAAAATCGAGAGGTGAATTGTGTGCCTCGGCCCGACACAATTCGGCTTGGGACACCATGTAATTTAAGAATATTATCTATATATAGTTGTGCTAGTTTATCTCCTCGGTCTCGATCCTTGGGGATGAAGTGAGCTACTTTAGTTAATCTGTCCACTATAACCCATATCGAATCATTTCCTTTCGTGTCCGGGTAGCCCCACTATAAAATCCATACTGATCTCATCCCATTTCCATGTCGGAATATGCAACGGTTGGAGTAATCCGGCTGGTCGTTGGTGTTCCGCTTTCACTCTTCGGCATGTGTCGCATCGTGCCACATAATCTGCTATATCTAGCTTCATTCCGGCCCACCAATATTTTTGCTTAAGATCCATATACATTTTTGTCGAACCTGGATGAATAGAGTATGCTGAACAGTGGGCTTCATCTAATATTAGCTTCCTCAGCTTATCATCCCTGGGTACATGTTGATACTAGATACGCACACGAAAGAATCAAAGAGAAATAATCCGCAAGCGCACGGATATCGGTGAGCACTTCACCCGGGAGATATTCAGAGTATCGTTATTTATTTATCCGCTAGGAGAAAACGTGCATCCGACTAACCCAAGTCTATACTTAACCCCCGAGCTACGTACAAGGTAATGAGCGATATAGAGAGGATTACTACCACAGTCTTCTTCCAACCTATGGCAAGCTTTGCAACTACTACTCTATGGGAGCACCTAAGAAAAGACACCACAGAGGATGCTTAACCTAGCACTTTTGGACCTACCTTACCTACTGACGGGAAGTGGATTACAAAGGTAACAAAGGGACTGTCATCTCCCCCGATACTACCACGGTTCCGGCCAGATAGGGAGCATCTACGAGTGAACCTAGCCCAAGCACCACGCTTACGCTACGAACGATTACTCTATTCCCAACCGGAAGCGAATAAAGTAAACTCATAGACCAAAGAGCAATAATAACAAGAACTTACTAGTATCAGAAGTTGAATTGCAGAATGATCCTAGAACCAAGCCTCGGGTTAGGAGACTTGATCCCGCAGGTACAACCGGAGAGGAGACACCGACATGCCGGGCTTCCTCCAACTCTACCTCCACCCTATACTCTCTCTATCTATCTTGAATGCTAGGCTCTAGGGAGGAGATCCATTCAAGGGACCCTCTCACCCGATCCTCTCGGAAAATAATGAATTAGGGTTTCATGGGATTGCTCCTCGGGGGCCGGGGCCCCGCTTATATAGTCCCCTAGGATGCACCGCAGCCCTCGGATCAAACCGACCTAAACGGACGATTATTATTCATCCTCAAAGGCGGTGGAACAGGATCCGCGAGGCCGATTCCCGATTGGCTGATCGATCCGCGTCGGCCGACTCAAGGGGGAGTCGGCCGACTCCCCACCTAGCCCGTTCGGGCTCCCGTTTGGTCCCGAGCCTTCTCGAACCTTCCAGACATGAATTTTTACCGGTTCCCGATTATCTCTATGTAAACCCGACATGTGGGCCTTCCTTGGGTATTTTCAGCCGACACCCCGTAAAGACATTCACCAAAACTCGTGGAATTCTATTAGTGTAACCCCTATATCTAGTTGGTGAACATATTTTAGTCCTTTCTCATGTTTAGTTGACGGTAAAAATTGGCACTTAACGACCGTCAACAACTCCCCCAAGCTTACCCTTTGCTCGTCCCTGAGCAAAGATAAACTCAAGTGTGGATCGGAGTTGCTACAATGCTTTCACGCCTCAAAAGTACACATGCGTTCAAACAAGAACTCTCCTCCGGATTAGAGTGAACTATTCTGACTCAAAACTTACTCATATTACCTTTCACCATGGGGCTTGTAGCCGTCACTCGGGTCTTGAGCAGTTGAAAGACAGAACGGTCAAGTCGAGCGCTATGTTTCTCGCTCTTTGATCAACTATTATTCCGGAGTTTTTGCAAGATTTTCAAATAAAACTCAGAGTTTCCTTGTATGACCCTTTCAAGTCTCTCATTTGTGGTATTTCTGGATCCTCTCCAAGGCATGAGTAGTGTATGCCTTCTCTCTTCTCTCAAAATATGTGGTATTTGTGGAATTAAGGCATAGTGGAAAGTGCCTTCTCTCTCTCACCCTACTTCTAATAGGCTTATGTGGAGCTCATAGGTGGGGAGACACTCAAACTCACTTGCATATATTGCACAGTTATACCATGGATCCAATAGGAACTAAAATAATAAAGTCATATGTGCATGTGAATGAGGAAATGGGATGAATGATAAGATGATGATGATAAGGAAATGATTATGAGGGGTGATCACTTGGCGAACATCTACTTCTACACTTGCTCCTTTGGGGATAACATGACTCCCTTTATTCGGAAACCTTGAAACTTCTTGAAAGGAAGGACTTGGCTACTCTTTCTTTCTTTCTCTTTTTTTTTCCTTTCTTCTTTTTTTTTTTTTTTTTTTTTTTTTTTTTTTTTTTTTTTTTTTTTAACAACCAATCCTCCGAAAACGAAACTTTAGCAACGGGAGTGTATAACTTGAAATGATAATGACTGGAGCTTTTATGTAGGCAAATGGAACGGCGATGATTATTTCTAGATGTTCACTCCCGTGATAGGAGTAACCTTTTCCCGGATGAAGTGAAATGAGTGGCGTATGTATTATGTGGATGGATGGATGGATGGATGGATGGATGCGTACTCCCGGGGTAGGAGCAGCATAAGCGCGTATCTCCGGGGTAGAGACAAGACAATATGTGGGGGAATGCGTACTCCCAAGGTAGGAGCAAAGATAGGTGCGTATCTCCGTGGTAGAGATAGCACAATATGTGGTGGATGTGGATCTATATGTAGGTGGTACTTCTAGGGACAGAAGTAGCACGAATGAATGTAGTATTTATAAAATGGGTGCATGCTTCGAGGACGAAGTAGCATAGATCAATGGATGGAGAGCACATAGTATTGACTTTAACCGCATGACTCGGTTCCTTATGGGTCCACAAGCATAACCACACTCAATGCCTATAAAGACTACACTCAAGCCTACAATATGATCTATATAAATAGATGGGTTTTTCTAATCTAGCAATCATGAATGTATGGGTGTGGTAGGAATTTTGAACTCGTCATACAGAACTCATCATGCGAAATTTTAAGATTTTAAAAGATAAACTCTCCAAAACTCTAGCATCTCTAGGAACAAGATGGACAAGCAGCTCAAAACTTTCCCATATCATATCCGTCAACTACCTAGACTTTGATCAAGCATTCGCTACCCACAAGTTTCGGAGTTCGAGTAAATCTCAAATCTAAACAAGTTGTGTCCAAAACTCGGGAGAGTGCAAGGTTGAAAACTAGGTACTTGAAAGGAATTACGGCTACAGAGCAACTATTCATCATTTCCATATAAGAGCTTATTCGTAGGGTTCATTTTAGCAGGAAGACTTTTCACATACTCTCCTCTATTTTATTTTGCAAATTAACAAATAGATAGATAGATAAGCTAGTGATACTTAGCTGAATACAAGGGGGTGCTCTCCCCCAAGCTGGATGTTGACGTAGTCTAATGGTGTTGCTTGCGCGGTGAAGGCGCACGCCCCTCCAGGAGTGTCGGGATAATGGCTGTAGAGACAAGATCGCGATCGTTGAAGACAAAGACTCCGACAAGGGACGGGACGTCCTTCCGCTCGTTAGCTCTTCTTGATCCTTTAAGTTCTGTCGGGCTCAAATAGACAACAAAGCTTGTGGAACCGATTTAAGTGTTAGTGATAAACCTCTAAGCCTTGGATGTCTAGAACCGTCTTAACATAAAATCTTTTATCGGGATCTTAATATTTTTGCAATTTTATATTTATGATATGCATGTAGAAAAATGCAACTAAGATGAAAACTTATTTTTATGCCACCACAGTGGATATCTTTGTGGGCTGTCGCACCACAAAATTATTCACATGGGGCTTAGCATTTTCTAGATGGAAAGCAAGACAAAATTATTTTCTTCTCTAATGCAGATGCATCAAAGTAAATATGCAACAAGAACTGATTATGCAGAAAGTAAATATGCTAAAGAAAAAACTTATGCAATGCTAAAATGGGAAATATGGATAACTACCAAGTTACCTCCTTGGCGAGGGTTCGGTGTTTTAAGTCCTCTGAAAAGGACTTCTTGTCGTGTTCAATCCTTCGGTGCTTTATTTGATCTCAAAGGTAGAGACCTTGAGAACTGCATCTCTTGAGTTGATATCTCTTGAGGAAGATGTCACCCATGTTCTTTTCTTGTCCATTGGTCTGAAGCGAACCTTTAATTGTGATGTTGGCAAAGCATCTTGTTTAGTGTTCATGTTGCGGATTCGAACTATCACCGGAGCACCTTGTGATGAGTGGTAGATGCTTCTAGTGGTCCTTTACCTAGACCTTGTGCTCCACTTATTGTTTCTTCACTGCATAGGATTAGTAGACAACACATACCCGAAGGAATATACAAATAACAAGGGTAGAGTTGTCTTAAAGGTAAAGGTCATATTCTATGCTACAAAAAGGTTGGGTTGAAAATTTTAATTAGCATAGAACATTTGCTCAACATTACTTCTTCTCTTAAGGATTGATTTTAGTTTGTCTTAAGCTTGATTTGTGTGTATGACATCTGAGAAAGCATTTAAAGTTATAGAGAGGAAGTAATTGTGAGTGGAGGGATTGCAAACCAAAGTGTGCTAGAGCGACGAGGGCTTGAGAAGAGGAGCTCATTGTTGGATCATCATTGGAGGAGTCGGCAGCCTTCCTCCCCCAAGCTTGTTGTTGCTCGTCACTAGAAGCCAAGTTTGTGTGTTGAATCATCCCTCGAAGTGTGTTGCAACTCCATGTTCTTTAGGCACTTGTCCATCCTCTATTTTAAAGTCTCGTCGGAGAGGGCTCTCGATTCTAGGTCCATTGAGCAAAGATCTCTCCTTTGGACTTTGCTTTTCTTTGACCGTCAATCCGGGATATGAGGATGCGAGATAGTTGCATGATCTTCTTTTGTCAAACATTCTTGATTTTTGTTGAGTCTTGTTGACTAATTGATGTTCATTGGAGATGTAGACTCGAGTTCTTCCTTGATGGTCTTTGTTTTCTAGCGGCATGGCGAAGAGTTGCGTTAATGACACGCCATCCGTCTTGATGATCAAGGAAGGGTCATCATTAATTGTATGCGTGCTTCATCTCCAATGGCCTAGGGACATCATCTTGCAAATGTAGTTGTTCATGGTCTTAATGGGCTTGGTCGGTAGTCAACCCTTGATGGTGATTGGTTGACACAAGGATGCATGCTTATCATGCCATGCTTGTCCTTGCTGCCGACGTGCAAGATGGTGGCTTCGAGAACAACAAGAGTAGGCCTTTGATTGGCCAAAATGAGGTGAGTTGCACCTAGCTTCTCATTGGTGTCCTAGCTCGAGTTTTGGGTTCATTGCTATGATGTCTTCAAGGTTGCTCATAGCTTGTCACCTTGTTTATCCACTTCACTTGGGTGAGTGCTATTGATGTAGATCCTTCTTGTAGCACTCTTGTCTCCTTTGTTCCATCATTGAAGCGGTGTTTTGGTAGGTTCACCATGAATATGCACGCCATAAATTCCTTCAACTGTTTCTTGGACGATGAGTGAGCTATGTCTTCTATGTGAAGTTGTTGGAGTTCATCATATGCCTTGATTCATCTCCAATGTGAGTTCATCTCTCGGACTTTCCCAATTTGGATTTGGAAGTTTTTCTGCGGGGGTTAGTCCAACAAAATATACCAATGTCTACTACAAGCAGTTTTTAGTTCAATAACCAAACTAGACTCCATGTCTAATCAGATTAAGGAAGGCTATTTAACCTAAGCACCACGCTTAATTTAAAAGCCAATAGAAGCATGTCGAGTACTTCTAAACCAACACTTACTATGGTAGATAAAGGAAACATGAAAGCACTATAGAGATTTACTCAAACGGTGATGGCGAGCATGATTGTTGTTTAGCAAATTGAGCATGCCTTAAAGGTAGGGACAACCAAAATAATGTAGCAACATGGCAAGGAATCTATTTATGGAAGTATATCCCCCAAGCTTGACTTTCATAAATCAAGATTGGATGAATGTAATTCAATGTTGCATAATGATTGGTTGGACATACCTTACATTTGTTGTTCCTTTGATCTTTTTGCTTCGAACCTGGAAAGGTTAGTGACACGAATACCCGAAGGAATATTTTCATAATTATAACTCTATGCTCAATTAACAAGGACAACACACTAGAAAGGTGAACAGTTATGTCATGATCGAATAGTGCTTGTTTTAGGACACTAAGCTTGTCCTTGGGAAACCTTCAAGATGTGAATTGGTGAAGTGGTTTCCCCTCCAACACCAATCTATGTGCACTAATCTCGGGATTTAACACAACGAGATCTGCAATTTTTATGGAAAACATATGCATCTACAACAACTCTTTCAATGTCTTTAGAAACAAGGAGCATGACGGGGTTGAAGATCTCGTGTGTGGTAATGTTGGGGAGACTAAGTGAATCAGGAGATTTTTCATATGAGCAAGGTCTTGATGGGGTGTTTAAGAAGTAACTACTTTGCTCATTGAAGTCTCCATCATTTTCTACTTCCAAGGGTGACTCGAAATAAATGTCCAAAATTCCCCTTGGATCGTCTCTCAAAATGATCTCATCTAAGGCTTTAACCATCCATTCAATGGCAATAACACATAGGTTTTTAATGCTCTCTAGCCATGGATGTTGCTCTTCGCGATCCTCTATATGGTTTTGATGACTCCTATGCATGGGATAGCTAGATGGACTTCTAGGATCATCAGGAGGTTTAGGAGGAAGGGCATAGGAGTTATAGGGGTCAAGGATGGTTTTAAAGATAGGTTCATATTCTATGTCTGATGTGGGCATAGAAGGGGAGAACATAAGTGTGGATTCTAGATGGCTTCGCTCTCCTTCTATGGCATCACTTGACATGCCATCCTTGAATTTTTCTAAATGTCCTTCAAAGGGATCGGATGTGAGATGCTTAAAAGATCTCTTCCTGAGAAGATTGACAATGTATGCACTAAAAGATCTCTTATGAAGCAGGAAGTTTATGCTCCTCCCAAACTTGCCATCAAAAAGAATTTCTAAGGATAGAATTACTTCTTTCCTTAGAGAATTTTGGAGTACTACTGGTTTGGAATGGATAGCCAAATCATGGGATTGAAATGTTTGTAAAGTGGCTGTGGAAACTTCCTCTTCTAGTTTGGGGGATGATTCCTTCTCTACCTCTAGGATGTTATCATAAAGGCTAGTGCAAGGAGTGTGTCCATTAATAATAAGGACAAACCTCACTTCACTAAAGGGTAAAGAAAGGAAAACTCCTCCAAAGGCAATATTATCAAGACCCATATATAGATGTTGAAGAAGAACATGGTCTTGTAAGGCTAGGTCTAAACCTAAATTTATAGGAAGTTTAAAAGATTCCCTCAGTGTAGCTAAAAGTTCATTACCTACTTGATCAGAGGATAGGACTTGGGGTTCATTACCCTCTCCGGATGAGGATAGGACCTTGGGTACATTACCCTCTTGATATGAAGATAGGACTCTAACTGTATAAAAGGGTTGGCTTTGACCTATTGCAACCACAGATTGGTGTAGCTCATAGCCAGATGTGAAAATCATGGGTTCTAGAGGCTCTAAGCATGTGCTCATGGGTGCAAGATATTGGTGGATAGGCGTGGAATTTGGGTTATCCATAAGGATATAAAAGAAAAGGCAAAATAAAAATACAAAAAGATAAAAGTATAATACAAGGTTAAGCATGACTTAAGGTTATCTCAAGGCCGAGACCGTCTTTCTCAAGAACGGCGCGTAAAATGCTTGTTGATACTAGATACGCACACGAAAGAATCAAAGAGAAATAATCCGCAAGCGCACGGATATCGGTGAGCACTTCACCCGGAGATATTCCGAGTATCGTTATTTATTTATCCGCTAGGAGAAAACGTGCATCCGACTAACCCAAGTCTATACTTAACCCCGAGCTACGAGACAAGGTAATGAGCGATATAGAGAGGATTACTACCACAGTCTTCTTCCAACCTATGGCAAGCTTTGCAACTACTACTCTATGGGAGCACCTAAGAAAAGACACCACGAGAGGATGCTTAACCTAGCACTTTTGGACCTACCTTACCTACCGACGGGAAGTGGATTACAAAGGTAACAAAGGGACCGTCATCTCCCCCGATACTACCACGGTTCCGGCCGGATAGGGAGCATCTACGAGTGAACCTAGCCCAAGCACCACGCTTACGCTACGAACGATTACTCTATTCCCAACCGGAAGCGAATAAAGTAAACTCATAGACCAAAGAGCAATAATAACAAGAACTTACTAGTATCGAAGTTGAATTGCGAGAATGATCCTAGAACCAAGCCTCGGGTTAGGAGACTTGATCCCGCGGTACAACCGGAGAGGAGACACCGACATGCCGGGCTTCCTCCAACTCTACCTCCACCCTATACTCTCTCTATCTATCTTGAATGCTAGGCTCTAGGGAGGAGATCCATTCAAGGGACCCCTCTCACCTCGATCCCTCTCGGAAAATAATGAATTAGGGTTTCATGGGATTGCTCCTCCGGGGCCGGGGGCCCGCTATATAGTCCCCTAGGATGCACCGCAGCCCTCGGATCAAACCGACCTAAACGGACGATTATTATTCATCCTCAAAGGCGGTGGAACAGGATCCGCGAGGCCGATTCGATTGGGTCGATCCGCGTCGGCCGACTCAAGGGGAGTCGGCCGACTCCCCACCTAGCCCGTTCGGGCTCCCGTTTGGTCCGAGCCTTCTCGAACCTTCCAGACATTACTGAGAATTTTTACCGGTTCCCGATTATCTCTATGTAAACCCGACATGTGGGCCTTCCTTGGGTATTTTCAGGCGACACCCCTGCGAAATGAGACATTCACCAAAACTCGTGGAATTCTATTAGTGTAACCCCTATATCTAGTTGGTGAACATATTTTAGTCCTTTCTCATGTTTAGTTGACGGTAAAAATTGGCACTTAACGACCGTCAACAGTACACATATCCGATTTTCATACCATAATGTCCCTTGCTCGTCGACTTTAAA
>JAENPR010000422.1:0-105000 GCA_018135685.1 Themeda triandra
ACTGACAAAAGAGCCTACTTTGGTCACCATCGATGGGTGAAGCAAAGAAAAGGGATCTTATGATTTTGATGTCGAAGCGTATAAGCTCTTTCGTATCCGATCCAAGAGGGACGCATCAAGTCGCGTAAGGACATCCTATGCCGCGCTCGAAGGGGTAAAGGATAAGAAGTATCGTGGGTTTCATGATACAAGTTCTCATCATATCAATGATTGCCGAGTGTTCGTAGTAAAGATTCGTAAAGCTATTCAAGATGGACACTTGAGATTTGATGGCAAGATGAAAGTAGACAAAACCCATTCCTCGTAACATGGTCTCTTTCTCTATAGGCATGGTTGATGCCAATGAATCCAAGGAAAAGGGAAAGATGAAGGTTCTCGACCTCCGAAAGAGCCAAGGAGAGTGGTGCCGTTGACCCCGATCGGCAAGTTACCAAGGAAGAAGTGCAACAAGTACGGTCCGTAAATAGCCGAATGTAGAAAGGTCAAACTTCGGATGCAAAATAAGGGAAATTGCCGAATACACGCCGAGCCAAAGTGCGCAGTTACAAAGACGACACTTGTTGAATAAGTGGCAAGAAGAAGATGAGTATGATGAGGAACAGAAGAAGACATTGAAGAGGAGCGCAGTTCATGGCGTAACGTCGGAGATATGAAGGAGCGCCAAAGAGAACAAGAAGAGTGACAGGAGAGAACAAGAGCAATCTCATTGAACCGTTCTTCTTAGACACCGTTGGAATGAAGGCTTGAAGTTGCTCGCGTAAAACAATTGCCCCGAATGCGTGATCAATATTCGTAGTACGTGCAATCTCGAGTCAACCGTCCCGTTCATGATAGACTTGGGATGAAAGTTCCGAGAACGATCGGCGCCTAAAAATAAACAAGCTTTGATGGACATCGGAGGAAAAGATTTGTGTTTGGGCTCACAAAGCAAGTGTCCATAATGCGTAAGAGTCTTGCCAGTGGCAAAGAGGTCAATGGTGCCCTCCCGGTCTCATGAAAAGCTGTAATATTAAGAGTTCAACTGAGAAATCAAGAAATGGCAGAATTAGCCGAAAAGAAACCAAGGCGTCCTAAGAAAAGGATGATGGACAGGGTCCTTCTACCGATGCTAACATGGTGTTCTTTATCCCATTGGAGTTTAGAGCTCCCGAAGATCAAGAAGTCTGTGATGAAGTATATTCCGACTTTGATGAAACGAATGCCGAGATCTCGATGGCTCAACTTGTGTTGACTTAGCAAGCAATTTTTGGATAAGCCGCTTAAAACCGTCATCCGAAGCCATTATACCCGAAGGGATATGTCAATGGCAAACCTTTAACCAAGATGCTTGTTGATGGAGGGGTCGCTATTAATATTATGCCCTATGCTACTTTCGTAAAAAGCTTGGTATGACAAGTGAGGATTTGTTAGACCGACATGATCCTTAGAGATTTTTGGCAATGCTTGATACTCGTGTGAGCAAGACATGTGGAACCGATGATTGGATCCAAGACTTTGATTACTACTTTCTTTGTCATTGATGGCAAGGTGGGGCATATAGCATGCTCTCAGGAAGGATTGGATCCATGCTAATTAAGCCGTGTACCCTCAACTATGCATCAAATTCTCATTCAAAGTGGATAGGAGATGATGTAGAAGTTGTTCAAGCGATGATTCCGAGTGAGTGTTGCCACTTCGAGCCCGCTATTGGGAGTATGATGGACAAGGCTGCCTTTCGGGTAAGAAGTGGAAAGAAGGTCCCGTCAATGTGTTCGACGAGAGATCAACGGCTGATCCAAGCGGTGGCTCGGCGTAACTTTAATGGCAATCCAATCGATGGCAACAAAGGCAAACGGGTGGTGGTTCCATGTCGGCCGACAAGTTAGAAGAAATCAATGTTGGTGATAGCACAAAGTCAAGGCCGATGTATATCAAAGGTGCAAATTTAGACCTTTAATATAAATTGAAATTAATAGGAGTTGTGAAGGAGTTTTAAAGATTGTTTTGCTTCGGGATTACAATAAAGAGATGCCTGGATTGGATCGATCAATTGTTGAGCATAAGTTGCCTTTATAAAACCTGGATTTCGTCCTTTCAAACAACCTCCACGTAAGATTTATAAGGAGGAGGTATTGGCGTACGTAAAGAAAGAAATTGAAAGACTCATTGAAGCAAACTTTATTCGGCCATGCGAGGTATGCGAGTGGATTTCAAACATAGTACTGTCTACAAAAGAATGGGAAGATGAGAGTATGCATAGATTTCGGAGATCTTAACAAAGCTACTCCCATGGATGGTTACCCAATGCCGGTGGCCGGTTATTAGTGGATGCAGCGGTGGTATGAAGTCATCGATTTTATGGATGGCAATGCGGCTACAATTAGATTTTCATGGCAGTTGAAGATATTGCAAAGATCGCATTCGAGATGTCTCCGCCACATTGGGTTATTTGAATGGATAATGATGACATTTGGATTGAAGAATCTTGGTGCAACTTATCGAGCCACATGAACTATATCTTTCACACGAGTTGATCGGCAAAATTGTAGAGATTTATATTGATGATGTGGTAGTCAAATCCAGAGACCATGAAAGACATTTAGCCGATTTAAAAAAGATTCTAGTGTGCACGAGGAACATGGTTTAAAGATGAATCCAAATAAGTGTGCTTTTGGAGTCTCGGGTACCGGGTGAGTTATTGGGGTTCTTGATCCACAAAGGAGTGGATAGAAGTTGGAAAAAGAGCATGGAAGCAATAGACAAAATTGTGCCCCCAACTAACCTTACAGAGTTGCAATCATTACTAGGAAAGATCAATTTCGTGAGGAGATTCATATCCAATTTATCGAAAGAGTATTGCCTTTCTCTCCATTGTTGAAGCTCAAGAAGGATCAAAAATTTGTATGGGGTGACATACGGCAAAAAGGCTTTTGATGAGATCAAGCAATATATGAAGGCACCACCGGATATTGGTACCTCCACAACTTGAAAAGCCTTTCAAGGCGTATATGGCGGCCGATAGCCTAACAATAGGATCGGCCCTTATGCAAGAGTTTGATGGAAAAGAGAGGGTAATAGCTTACCTTAGCCGAAAACCGCTAGATCCCGAAACAAGGTATTCGGCTATAGAAAAGCCTGGCTTGTGTGTTTATTACTCATGCACCAAATTTTGGCACTATTTTGTTAAATGCCGAATGTGTGGTGATATCTAGTTTTGATGTAATTAAACACATGTTGTCAATGCCGATTTTAAATGGAAGAATCGGCAAATGGGTACTAGTCAGTCGAGTTTAATTTAAAGTATGAATCGGCAAAGCGGTGAAAGGACAGGGCAATTGCCGATTTTATTACTCAACATCGTGATTTATCTCGTTGATATGATTAACATTGCCCCATGGGCATTATTTTTTGATGGATCATCATGTGACAAAGGTGGTGGTGTTGGTATTCTTTGGTATCCCCACGTGGAAAGACATTTGAGTTTGCTTTTCGATTGAATATCTGTCACTAACAATCAAGGCGAGTATGAGGCTTTGCTTAGAGGGCTTCGGCCGTTAATAGAAGTGAAGGGTCATTCCGTTGAAGTATTTGGTGACTCTCGAATTGGTGATCAACCAATTGACGGGGCAATACGAATGCAAAAACGATATTGCAAGAATATCAAAGGAGCAATGCAGGAACTTTTGAAGAGCTTTTCTGGTAACTTTGCATCATATACCCGGAAGAGCACAATGGAGGAGCCAATAGATTGGCTCAAGCCGCTCGGATATCGGGAAAATCATGAAATCTATGCGCGAGAAGAAGATGCTTTCAATTCGATCGCATAAGTAATGATTTGGAGAAGTGACATTATCAACTATCCGAAAGACCCATCTCAAAAGGTTTCCCGAAGGCTCAGTATAAGGCCTTAAATTGCATACTTCTTGATGATCGGTTGTACCACAAGTCTATAGATGGAGTGTTGCTCCCGAGTGCTTGAGTCAAGAACAAGCTAAGAAGATTATGTTTGAAGTTCATGAAGGAGCTTGTGGTGCACATCGGCCGGTTCTCAATGAAATGGATAATCGGAAAAGGACGGGGTACTTCGTCGAGCTATGTTGGAGGATTGCTTTGAATATTACAAGGGTGTCGAGATTGGGTCGATATTTGGTAATGTTCAAAGAGCACCCGCATCCCGTTCAATCCAATAATCAAACCATGGTCATTCCAGGATGGGGTATAGATTTAATTGGACATCAATCCTCCATCTAGCAAAGGACACAAATTTGTGTTGCGGCAAGCAGATTATTTCACCAAGTGGGTTGAAGCTATCCTTTGAAAAAGGTCACATCGTAAAATATGATCAGTTTTGTCAAGGAGCATATAATTCATAGGTTTGGGATCCCACAGACCATTACAACTGATCAAGGGACTCAATTCACTTCTTCAGAGTTTTGTGACTTTGCCGAAAGCATGGGGATAAGATTATATAATTCTTCTCCCTTATTATGCACAAGCCAATGGCCAAGCGAGAGCGTCAAATAAGATCATGATTAAGATTATCCGAAGAAGATCGATGAGAAGCCAAGGAGGTGGCACTTGGTCCTTAATGAAGCATTGTGGGCTTACCGAATGGCTTGCCATGGATCCACACAAGCATCTCCATATGAGTTGGTTTATGGACATAATGCTATAATGCCTTGGGAGTTGCAATCAGGATCAGGAGAGTTGAGTTACAAAGGACCCGACGTAAAAGATTATAAAGATTTGATGATGGATGAATTAGAAGATTTGCATTTGATTCATCTTAAAGCTTTGGAGAACATCGAGAAGAATAAAATGCGTGTTGCCAAGTACTACAACAAGAAAGTTAAAATTAAGCAATTTGCGTAGGAGAATTGGTTTGAAAACGATATTGCCAATTGGCAAAGGGATAAGACATTTGGCAAATGGTCACCAAATTGGGAAGGACCTTTTTGGTTGTCGGTTATGCACTGGTAATGCGTATATATTGAAAACATTATTTGGAGAAGAACTTACTAGAGCCATCAATATGTGTATCTTAAGAAGTTTTATCCAAGTGTCGAAGTTGGATCTTAATTGTGACTATGACGTAACGTGGTATAGCCGATTGAATAAAAATCGCCTTGAGAGCGTAGGAAGGAAGTTGGAGAGAAATAGCCGATATTATTGTATCGCCTCTAATGCAAAAATAGCCGATATCATGTATCGTCTTGAGTAAAAAAATAGCCGATACGGTTGTATCGCCTTTAGTCGATTTTTAAAAGTATATGAAGTTTGATCTTATCTCTCACTGATAGGTTTATCGGGAGAAGATAAAGAGAATTGAAGAGCTACGCTACAAAACGTCAAGTCATGGAGCAGTGCAAGATCTAATCGGCTAAGACAACGTTGTGCGTTCGGGAAAATTTCGTTCGGCAAGAATGTTGCGGTCGAATTCTAAATAAAGGGATGATAATTCAAGCAAGTGCAACAAATAAATATCATCACGTATAAGCAAGAACGGGAGAAGACCAACATTCTTCATTAAAATTTTTATTTACAACCCGCGCCAATCCTAAATACAAGCTACTCCTCTTCTTCGGTGAAGAGCTTGTTGAGGACGGACTCGGGTTGGTGGCGTTGGCCATGGCGTCGGCGTGGGCGTCGTGCCCCGTCGGAGGCCCTCGATGCCGTCGACCTCATGGGGAAGCCCGCCCCGAAAGCCGGTTGGCATCGGAGCCGTAGTCGTCCCCGGTCGGGGACGACATCCCCGCGAACCAAGCGCGGGTGCCGAGGCGCACGCCATGAAGAGCGGCTGGTCGATCCGGCCGTGCACCGCCTCGAGACGATCCGCGTGGTCACCCCCGGGCGTTCACGTGGTTGGCCGGTGCCGCCGCCAACCTCAGCGGTCCAGCTCCGCGTTGAGGTCTACAAAGGAAAAACAAGACGGGACAAGGAGTGCGGATCAAGAAAAACGGAAATCAAGCAATGGCAGAAGAACAAGTGCGGTGATGGTCTCGGGTCATCCGGCCAGTGTTCTCCCACCCAACCGGGCGATCCCAAACTTCTTGGTTTCTTCACCAAGAAGCTCCATCGCTCGTCCCTTTCGCGGCGGTACGCGCAGAGCGGCCGTAGCGGGGCCGGTGACGCCGGATCTCATCGCGTTCCCGTCCCACATAGGACGGTGCGAAGAGGCGGACCCGATGAGGCCGAGGCGGAAGCCGGCCGGACAGAGCGAGGAGCGTGGGAGCTGGAGCCGGAGCCGGCGCGGGGCAGGTGCGAACGCTGCGCGGCGCCGCCAGAAACGCCATTGGCCAGTGCCGATCCTCGTCCTACAAACAAAGTGCAATCAAGATCGGCTAAATAAGAAAAAGAAACCGCAAACGAGATGGGGAAGTTATCTCTTACCGCACGGCGGCCACCACGGGGTTGCCTCCGCCGCATCCACGCAGAGCAGGAACGGTAGTGGAAGGAGGAGTGTGAGTGCCGGGCCGGCGACCCGCCTCGGAAGTTGGCGACGTAGTCGCGCCGGTGTTCCCGACGGCCCCGAACAGATCGAGAAGATGAATAACCGTAAGGGGGTCAGATTCAGATCGGGGGTAAAATATCAAAAGACAACTCAAGGAATTAAAGATCTCACCGCCGGCGCCGTTCTTTGCTTCCTCTCGCCTCGTCTTGAGTGGGACGCTTGTTGCGATCACCGCCGCTCGCCATTGGTGGTGGTGGGGGTTTTTGGGGCTTGAAGGCGGAGAGAAGTGGAAGAGATTAGGGATGATAGCAACTGCTTGTGTTTGATGTGATGATGGTGGGAGCCGACTGGGTCCTATTTATGAACGTGGGAGCCGTGGGCGGACCGTGGGAAAGCCAAGTGACAAGATAGGGTTTCCACACCTATGGGCCGATGTTGAGTTGGGCCGAGCCCATCACCATCGGTTCGGGCTTACCATACGCTTGGTCGGCTAAATAGCCGATGAGAGCTATTCGGCTAAAGTGAGCACTTGAGGCAAAGAAGAAGCGGTTACATTCGGCCAAAACGCACGTAGCACGGTTGTGATTAAAGAGCCGAATGATAATGTAAGCGAGAGAAGAAAGAGAAAAACAAAATATTGAATCAAAAGGGATAAAATGTTGAAGCAGTATGGTACATTTGAGCATAATATTTACATATGTCATCATACAAGCGAGGTTTATACACTCAAATAAGAGTTAAAGACATTCGGGGCGCGCCTTGATTCTATTGACCTCGTCAAGGGCTCTCTTGTCTTCAACTTCGTAATTTTGGATCCTGCAGCGACTGTTCTTGATTTGTTTGGTCTCTCCGACAAGAGAGCTTATTTTGGTCTTGGCCGAGTCAAGAGGTGGCAGAGAGGCAAGTTTGGCTTCATGAGATTGAATGTTGGCATCCAATTGAGCCAACCAGCCGCGTCCCCGATCCTTTCATCTCTCATGCTCTCGCAACTCCGGCTCCAAGGTATCCCAAGACTTTTTGGTGACTTAAATTCGAGTAGACCTCCTTAACCCGCCTTGTTCTCTCGGTTGCCTTGTCGGACTCCAAGATAGCCTTGTCGATGTATTCTTATGTGCTCTCTTGACAATGGCAAAATGGTCATCAAGATGAGACAAAGCGTTTATGGCGTCCTTGAGATCGAAGGGAGCTCTTGGCCAAGTGGCTACGCCATTTCCTTATTTTGTCGACTCCTGAGTCGAGGTCAACAATATCTTTCTCCAAGAATGAAATTATGGCCTTCGTTTAACCTCGACTCTCCGATGATAATTGCCGATTGGAGGAAACTTCATCATCATCGGCAAACTCTTCGGCAATGAGAGAAAAGCTAGCCTCATGCTGGAGCAGGACCTCGATGATAGAAGGAAAATTTATTTTAGCCGAATGACTTAATTCAAATAGGGAATGATCGAGAAAGATTAAAGATAATACCTCTTCGGCAAAAGCCTCGATCAATAGCCTCCCGAGTAGCATCAAGACTTTGAATCACGACACGATTCTTCGTTTCGTGGATAGCCGGTGTCATGGCTTGTTGATATATCTTGAATTGCCGAAGGAGTTAAACCTGTATGTCTTGAAGAAGAATTTTTTCTCGTTGCTTCTCCCGATCGATGAAGAGGGATGTCTTGCCGTTTCTATTTGTTCGTCACACGATGAGAAGGAATTTTTCTGGGCCGCTTCTCCTTCTTCACCGCTTGGTCATCTCTGCACGATGCATACCGTAGGCTCATTAGCGTTTGCTTGACCAGGTGAGAGGCTCTAGGAGAGTTTTCCAAGATCACTACCCCGTCGAGGACTTTGAGGGTTGGCCTCGTACATGTTGAAAGAAAGTGATAAGTGCAAACACATTTGCAAAGGAAAATAAGGGGTCAAAAGCATTCATACCCGATGGAGTGGCTTAGCTTTCTTTGATCTTGATTTCTTGGGAATTGCGGTGTCCTTGATAGGGGAAGAAGGGGTTTTTTTTAAGGTCCTTGAAGCACGTGTCATCGCCAGGTGCTTTGTTGAACACTTTGTTAAACTTGGAGCATCATGCCCCAAGGCAGCAATAGGGCCAGTTGCCAAAGATTGAACCTCCTCGGGAGGACTTGAGGAGCATTGTCCCGTTCAAAAAGATGTTTAGAAACAGAGCAGAAACATGAGGTAAAAGGTAGCTATAAGCGTGTACCATCATCATCGAAGAGAATGAGGGCATTAAGACTTGGCATAAAGGATGGACTTGTGCTACCTAAAAAATGTGAGAATGCCATTCTTGCCACCAGAGAGTGAATGAGGGATGAGCGGCTTCAATTATCACCAAGAGGATTGGGGTCATATACCGGAAGCTTACATCCAAGTTTGAAGACTTTGTTGGCCTCATTAATGTTCACAAGAATGACTCCCGGGTCCGATGATGCTTGAAAAATATGGCCTTGGGGGCAATTGACCAAGTCCAAGCTGCTGGGCAACCATATTTGGATTGTAAAATTCATAAGTTGAGCTTATCAGCCGGCCATGATGAAATTCGTCGGTAGAGCATGTGGCTTCGATGAAAGAATTAAAAATGTCCCGGAATCGTCATCTATGCCCTGACTCATAGCTAAATCTGCAGGGGAGAGTTAAATTTTCATTCTCTCGTAGGGAAACCAGATCACGTGGTTGAATCCCTTGTAGAAGATCTTGGAAAAGGTGGGCCGGGTCCAAGTCAATGGTAATTGAAGATGCAGCCTTTCAAATAGAGTGGCTTCAAGTGACGATGCTTGGCCGGTTTGTCAAAAATTGCTCATTGTCAACACAAGTTGAGCCATCAAATCTTGATACTCACTCTCATCAAAATCGCAGTACACCTCTTCTTGGACCTCTTGGCTTTCGGGAGCTATAAACTCAAGGAGGAAGAAAGCCATGCAAGCATCACGAAGGACCATGTTCATCGGGCTTCTTCTTAGGACGCCATATTTGCTTCTTTTCGGCGGTCGCTTGTTTCAGCCTCACAGTTCCTCAAGCGTTGAACTCTCCTCTTCTCGGCTTTTCCTTAGACCTGGAGGACACCACTGTCCTTTTTGCCATACATATCCATAGGAGTCTTCTTCTTCATCATGCATCCTATTATGAGTCCAACCTTGATCTGCAAATCTCTTCCTTTGCTGATTCTCAAAATTATTTATTTTAAGCGCCGATCGTCCTCAGAAAAATGTGTTCCAAGCCTTTCATGAACGGGACGGCGGTTGGCTCGAGGTTGCCTATACTCGAGTATTGGGCACCGCACTCGTGACAATTGTTCCTAGCGTGACCTTCAAACCTTCATTCCAACAATGCTTAAAGAACGAACAACCCCAATGAGACTTGCTCCTATTCTTTTTATATTCTTCTTGTTCCCTTCGGTATACCTCTTCTTCATACCTCCGTTCTTTCATAAACCATCACTCCTCTTCCATAAATTGTTGCTCTTCATAATATTCTCTCTCTTGCTCTCTCGCCATTTATTTAGCAAGATGCGCGATGTAACCCTGGGTTTGGAAGTTTCTTCCTTTTCGGTTCGGCTATTCTCTGAACCGAACTCGTCGCTGCAGCTCTTCACGGAGACTTGCCGATCAAGATCAACAGCACCACTTTTCTTTTGCCCGTCAGAAGTCAAGCACTTTCATCTTGCCTTTTCCCTTGGGATCATTTGCAGAGACCATGCTTACAGAGAAAGAAACCAAGTTTTGTGGAAAAGGTTGATCATCAACCTTCATCTTGCCATCGAATCTTAGGTGTCCCTCTTGAATAGCTTTTTGGATCCGTACTCTGAACACTCGGCAATCATTGATGGAGTGAGAATTAGTGTTATGGTAACCACAATACTTTTTGTCTTTTACTCCTTCAGACGCGGATGGGATGTCCTTCGGCAACTTGATGCGACCTTTCTTCACCAACAATGCAAAGACCTTGTCCGCTTTAGTAACATCAAAATCATAAGCTCCCTTTTGCCGCCTCAACCAAGCATTGATTAATTTGAGTAGGCTCTTTTGCCCAATTCAGCCTCGTCACGCAGCTTATCTCATCTTCATCAACATATTCAGTTGCTTCTTCCGTAAAGCCTTGATACATCTCATTTGTGGCATTGTTCTTCCGAAAGCGACCATCTCTCCTAAACCCCCGAGCTTGATTACTCATAGCCGCCAATCGCCGTGAAAGTTGGCCAAGGTCTTCAAACTCCATACCGAATAATTTCTCTCGATATTCGGCAACATGCCCGCTATAACCATTCCGGTAACCGATCATCTAGTATATTCGGGGAATAGCACAAGTTTTTGGTCTCCCGACCCGCAAAGATATTCCGGTGGTGTCTCATTTGCTCTCATCCTCGTAGTCATCGATCAACCATCTTCTTCCCATTGGTACCCGTAGAAATATGAATGAAACTTCGCTCTAGATCTGCCCATGTACCAATGGAATGAGCCGGTAAATATGTGAACCAAGTGAAGGTCGGGTCCCGTAAGAGACAGGAAAATACCGAATCCTCCAAGCTTCATCGAAACAGCCTTCCTCTAAGGCGCATCAAGTATCGATCGATGTGCTCTACAAGTCTTTAGGGTATCATCTTGACGTAAAACTTGGTCAAATCTCGTTGGAGGCTTTACCCTAGGAGGAAGTGCCACTCTATTGTACCACTCGGATAAGGAGATTGGTATGAATAGGATTGTTTCTTGGGCTTCAAGCCGAACCGATTCTCGCATCATATCGGCCATCTTATGCACCAACACATCAATGTTTGAATCTTGAGCTCCTCGCATCTGTCCTCCAAGGCAATCCCGAAGCACTCTTATACGGATTCGGCATAGCATTGAGAGCACCGTAACCGCAAACTCCCGATACCCATCTCCATACATGCTCTTTGCAACCTGTTTGCTGCTGGAGACACCCTGAAGGCTGATGGTGGCACTTCTCCTGTTGTATTAAATGTAACTTGGCCATAGGTAGGATGCGGTTGTTTCTCATTAGGAACCGATCCACCTTGGTTTGAGGCAGACGCTGCTCCTCCTCCAGCAGGCTTCTCTTGATGCTTAGGTACATTGAAAAGCGTTGATCCACTGATTGGGCCAACATTTTCTTCAAAGTATTTATCGGCCGTTGGACCGAAAGTGCTCACCATAATTGCCCGAAAGGTATTAAGAAAAGCTGTATGATGATTTGTCATGGTTTCTCCCATAGCCTTGTAGATCAGTGCCGTCATCTTGTGAGCAACCTCTTCTTCAGTGTAATCAGTTTGATGTGGAAGAAGAACCCTTGGTAGTGACTGCTTCCGGATGACCTTGTTGCTCTTGTTCTTAGAAAAGGACATCAAACACTTACCTCGTTGGAATTGCTCACATGCCTCTTTGCACCAAATCCCTGAAGTTTTCTCGCAACTCTTCCATAGTCACATCCGAACGTGATTATTCCGATGTCACCCATCTCAAACTAATGGAGTGGGTCCCAGTGGCAAGGCTAAAAAGTGTGTTGGCACAAAATGTGGCGCGCTTGTGCCTCACACACAAGAAGCCGGAAAGCGTGGCTTCAATCGGGTGCCCGGACGGTTTGGAATCCGAAGACGTGCCGGTCGGTTTGACCGAAAGCCGACAAGGGATAAACCGTGAGATCAAAACCGGAACATGCCGGTGAGACCCGAGGCAGTTCCATATTTACGCCCGAAGCCACTTACGACGACATACGCCTATAGAAGGCCCGCCAATCACACTTGTAAGTCATTCGGCTAATATGAAATAATACGCATAAAACACCGATTGCCGAAGATATGTTTGAACAAGCCTAAATTGATCATCATGTGTCATGTAGAAACATAAATTCTAGACCAATGACATCATCAAGGCATGATAAATACTAAACATATAATTCGTGAATATAAATCTATTTAAATAACGCATGCATAGGCTAATTCGGCTAGTCGCCGCACGTCTAGCCTTCATAAACCCGTCAAGCATAAACCCAAACAAGTTAATCCACCGCATGATACCGCCGCTATAAATCTACACCACTTCTTACGACCGTGATTAATCCACCGCATGATACAATCTAATAATAAGAAGCTAAAAGCATGCATATACCCAAACAGATCTATAAATACTCATTCGGGTGTAAGCACGCCATATCGGCAAGATTGCCGAATTGGGGTCCATGAAGGAGGAACAAACAAGCTAACGTGATCTAAACCTAACAAAACCTTGCATCGCCGCACGATACCTAGTTCTCTTAGGGTTAAATACACTTTAACATGCATGAACCCACAACATAGCAACCTAGATTGATCCGATTCGGCTATACGAGCATAAGAGCAGACATGTCTATCAAAAGCCGGCGTATCAATCTAGATTGGGCAAAAGAGTGTTACAAATATATAAAACATTAAAGACAAGTGTAATGCTGATAACTTGATGAATCTACTAGACCTTTGCCGAATCTAATAGAGCCGATAACTATCTTGCTTCGCTAAGCTATCAAGTGGACGCTCGGCGCACGGCCATCTAGTCGAGATAAACAAAGCATAAGCAAAGACTTCTTGATCGTCAAGCAGACGCACGCCGCACGACCATCCGCCGAGACAAACAAGACTACTTGCACCATGATCTAAATCCACCGCATGATACTAGACATGATGGCAAGGTTGTCGATACTTACGAGGTCGACGGATCGATGGCTCATCTCGAAGAACTCGACGACACGATTTAAAAAAGGACTCGAAACTTGGCACGGGGCCGGTTGTATTGATTTGATTGTGTATGTCTTTACAATGGCCGGGGGTTTATATTTATACCTCGGGCTGAACACGAGTCCTAAAAGACTACGAAATACTAAACAAAATTTGGAAACTATGACTCTTAGCTCTAATTCTCTTCGGAGTCCTCTATTATCACGTCTTTTCTCACCTGAGTCGTCTTTTCATGCCATCTTCTTTTTCCCGAATGGAATCGCCTTCCGAGATAGCCGACCGCATGGGTATTTGCCGAAGCAACGAGAATTAGCCGACTGCTGAGTCGTTTGCCGAATACTCTTCCTGCCGTGTGCTGGGTCCACCTGTCATCTTCTCAATGTTGACCAAAATCCAGTGTTAACAGCTCCACCGGCGGCCACGGCCCCCTGGTCCACCGGCGCCCGAGACCCCCTGCTCCACCAGCGGGCGCAGCCATGGCGGCCTCCTCCGTCTTCTTCGTCCGGCAGAGGCTCCGGCCTTGCCGGGAGGGCGAGGCGAGGACGGGTGCGAGGGCGAGGCGTCCCCGGGTAACGCGCAGGGACCTCCGCGAGCGGCGGCCCTTCTCCTCGCCGGTCTCTCTCGGCGCCGCCGCCGCTTGCCGCTGCTCGGAGCCGCCGCGGCGCAGGCCAGCTCGCCGGCCTCGCTCCCCGGCGGCGCGGTGCGTGTGCAGGCGGTGGAGGGACCTCACCGATGCGCCGTAGTTCCTGCAGATGCGCTGCCGCGAGGGAGAGGGCGGGTGGTGGTGGCGAGTACTGCTCTGTCCCCATTCTCTCTCTCGCCCTCCACATTCCCTCCGACGGCGAGGCGGCTCCCCTTCCCTTCCTCCGCCTCCGTGCTCTCCCTCTCCCCTACGCGAGCGGCGGGCAGGCGAGCGAGGGCAGCGGGCCCCACGCCACGTTGGATTTGGTGGAGGCTCGCTACCTCCCCCAGGTTTGGCGGTTTGACCGGCGTCCGCCATTTTACCGTAGGCTGTCCAGGACCCCGCTGCAGGCTTTTGAAGCGCTATGTGCGTTTACAGGAAACATTCACAGGTCCCAGTGCGGACGGTCTAGTGCACGAAACTAAGCCTAGTGCGAGAAACTCTGTTTTCATGTACCATAGCTCAGTTTTTACTGATGAATGGCGTCGACGTTGCTACCACGGAGCTGGCCGGCACCGGCGAGGTGGAAGCCATGTAGCACCCGCTGGAGGGATGCACTCGCTCTGGTCTCCTCCGTATGGGGGCGGGGCAGTGTTGCGCCGAGGCAGCAGTGCAGGCTCCTGAACTCCGGACTATCGGCTCGGATGGCGCTTAGCGCCATGCACGCGATCGTGGTGCTGGCGGGCAGGCGCGCCAGGATGGTGCCGTCGATGTCGCTTGGATGGCGCTCGACGAGGGTGGCTGACGCCTCCATCAGTGGCCGGCCTCTTCCTCTTCCTCTTCCTACGGCTGGTTGGACCTGGAGCGCCGGCGATCGGCGGTGCATTCTTTTCAGCGATCTCATGTTCCCCTAGGGCCGTGCACAAGGGTGTGCGACCCGTGCGTTCGAACAGGGCCTCAGATTTTTTGGGGCCGCAAAAATAATAGTTATCTGGTGATTAGCACTAATACTCAATAGACTTGGTATGACTGTTAATTGAGTCCATGAGGAGCGCATGAATATGTCTCGAGTCCGTGTCGTCGTCGGTGCGCCGTCCATCCCACTTCATGCATGCCTGCTCAAACCCAGTACCATGCCATCCCCGCTAACTTCTATGTCTTACTCATAGCATATTATTTTTTTTTTTGCGAGGATAGTATATTACTGTTGGAATTATCTCTTGTGGGTAGCTGTCTTTATTCTCTTCGTTCCAAATAGAAAACGTTTTATCCTTTTTAGATACATACATAGTTTTGACAAACACTTAGATATACACTATACCAGCTACATGATCAAAACAATACATATACTCTTGAAAAACCAAAACATCTTATATTCTCTTACTAAATAGGGGCTTGTTTTAAAGTTTAGAACAGGGCCTCAGATTTCGTCGGCACGGCCCTGCCCCTACCGCCGTCTCCGTGATCGGCCCTGCTATCGTCGGCTCGCGTGGCTTCTCTCTGTATAGATCACGAGGTGGATGTCGATCTGCACGTCCCCTGGCACAATACGATGCGATTTTATTTCCGTTCTTGTTATTTCATACTGGAGTCTTACGATTTCAATTTACTACTCTACTAGTATTTGTTTCATTTTATTTAACTAGATAAATGCCCGCGGCGTTGCACCAGGACCATGTATTTTTGTTGACACCTATGATGATATATTTGTAGAAAATAATAAAAATATATCGGACACGGACATGCGGATCCTGTCTTCGTATCGAAACCGTGTAGGATGTGGATGCATGAGCTCCGAGTAGAGGAAGGTTTGTATCATACACAGACACAGAAGCAGAGATCAATAATTGGTAT
Organism: Themeda triandra; assembly: GCA_018135685.1. Classification (NCBI taxonomy): domain Eukaryota; kingdom Viridiplantae; phylum Streptophyta; class Magnoliopsida; order Poales; family Poaceae; genus Themeda; species Themeda triandra. The sequence goes on from JAENPR010000422.1 coordinate 15,610, forward strand.
CACTAGGTAGATGATAACATTACAATATTTTAGGTGCATATATATAGAACAGTCGATAGATAGATAGCGAATTGAGCCTAGCTCAATTAGCTAGGTTCCTTATGGTGGAACCTGTCCACCCGAGTTTAAGTCATCGACTTGGCACAGGTGCTCGTATTTTTCTAGATTTATTCTAGAATTTAATGTCATTGTGCTTTCAGGGTAGACGACGCTCGCGACGGCAAGACGCCCGTGGTGTGACTTTGTCAATCTTGAAATGTGCCGGCATAGTCCTTCGGTGGTGCTCATATGTGTAGAGTTTGTGTACGTGTAGTGTGCGTGTGTGTTGAGTGTCCGCGCTTACTTGTGTAATTCACAAAAAAAAGATAATAAAGATAAACATTTTTTAGTGGAAATTAAACATTTAAAATTGAACATTTTTTAGTGGAAGTTAAACAATTAAAATCGATCCAATCCATCGGACGCTCCTGCAATAGTAGAAGTTGGCCCGAAAGGCCCATCTTATTACCTCAGTTCTTCCACTTGTTCATCTCAGCGTCTACCAAGGTTTTAGGTTGAGTTTTTCGCGCTAAGAAATCTGAGGCGCTCATAGCGCTGTTTAGCCGGAGATTGCCGCGAATTTGGTCTTCGTTTAGCGGCAAGGCGGGCAGCTAAAGCATTGCTGGGCCAAGGAGTCAAGGACGCAGCCGGCCCAATATACCTCCAGTCAAATGCCCAAACCACGTAGCCCCGCAGACTCCACCTTTTTTTTTGAGCAACCCCGCACTCCACTGTTGTGCTCGCTCTCCACCTCCGTAAAAATGGCGGCGCAGATGTGCCCCGTGCCGACGCCGGGCGTCGGCTGTGGATTGAAGACGTGGCGCGGGGCAGCTCTTCGGTCTTCCCCAAGCGCGGCTCCGAGGGGCAGCTTCGAGCGGAGGTGGCTGGTGATGGCGTCGGCAAACCGTTGTGCCGTTGTCGCCCTGTGGATTGGAGATGGTGGCGCGGTGCGGCTCCTCCGATCTTCCCCAAGTGCCGGTTGCGACCGTCGAGAGAGGCACCGAGCCTAGCTTAATTAGTTAGGTTCCTTGTGGGCTTCAAGCGGAGCGGCCGGCTGCGACCGCTTCGGGAAAGCGTAGGCAGGCAGCCGCTTGAATCGGTGTGGAAACCGCCATGGCTAGGAGCACTTGCAGCCGCAGTGGATTGTTTACATGCTTACTCTCTTCTCGTTCCAAGAAATAAACGCAATTGTAGGGCTAGACACATGTACCAATGTAGCTGGTTAAATTACCAAAATGCCCCTATGTATAAGTGAGGTGGCAAAGATGGTAGTGGTTGTTGGTGCAAGTTCCACCCTAGGTTACCTAGCTCGATACCTAAATGTACGTTGTTTTTGGGACAAAATTTGAACTTATAGATTGCTTTTTTTCTGAGATGGAGGGAGTACACTTCTATTGAATCATAGATTTTGGTCTTTCTATCTTTGATTTTTCATCTTTTTCTTGAATGCCTACGACTCTACGTTTGGATTGCGGGGGCGGCGAACTCCTTTGAAATTTGAATCCGAGCAGGCAACGTCCGAACAGTGGCCACATGGAGCGATGTTCGTATTGGATCCAAGATCGGGGTGTGTGTGGACGAGGATTTGGGTCTGCCATGGTGATTCCCTAACTATAACTATGTGCTCGCAACCTCAATGTAGAAGAAACTTGCTTCCATTTATTCTTCACCTGCCCTTTTAGTACAAGTTGCTGGAACAGCTTAGGCATAATTTGGGATGCTAATTTGGATCCTTCCGGACATGATCTCGCTTAGCAAGAAACACCTTTGGTGATAGAATTTTTAGAGAAATCACCATAACTGCATGCTGGATAATTGGAGCACAAGGAATGGAATTATCTTTGATGGTAAAAGACAGTGCCTGGTCGATGGAAAAAGGAATTCAAAGAAGAGCTTGGCTTGGTTTGTATCAAGGCCAAGAGAAGAGTTAGAGAGAGACTACAATTGTGGTGTGAGAATTACAACACGTGATGTATTTTTCCTTTTGCTTTGGGTCTTGATGACCTTGTATTTGTACTTTATGCTTGTAACCCCTTTATATATAATACCAAAAATATAGGTAGGGGCCTCCCCCGCTGATTTTTTTTTTTAAAAAAATGATTCCCTGACTAAGCATGAAATTGCAGAATCTTGGATTTCAACCGTCAAAAGCAGATGCTTTGCTCTTATTAAAAAATATATGGTCTTCATGAAGGTCCGCCTTAAGGTACCAAAGAGAGGACGAGTCGGGGGCTGACGAACGATCCCGGGAGGAGGTACTTTGCCATAGTGCCTTCCCCGAGATCGGACTCGAGGGAAGGTGAGACATCCCGCCGGGATGCCACTAGGAGTTGAAGGGAGGAAATAGGGCATGCGTAGTTAACAAATTAATAATAAGTGTCAGCAACATTACAAAGTTAACTTAATGTATCTTCTCTATTTTCTCTTCTATAACTTTTAGGTAATGACTTCAGTCCGGCCGGCCGTGTCGTTGTCCGATTGCACGGTGGGCATTCTGGTGCACCCGCTCGGCGCCCTCCCTCGGCCCTCCCCACACCGACGCGAGCAACACGGCCCTCCCCACACGCTGAGCCCAAGCGTCTTGTCTATTCGAAACTTTGGGAACTGCGCCCCTCCATCTCCTCGCAGCCCCATCTGCTCCCGCACTGACTCATCGCGCTCCCATCGCCTCCACCGCGCCCCCGGCGGTCCGCTCCGGCTCCGGCTGTCCTCCGCCGTCCCTGGCGGGATCTCGTATGCTCCTCTTCCCCCTCCGCCCCCCGGATCTCTTCTGCTTTCCACGTGCGCCCCATCTTCATGCTTTGATTCGGTTAGTTTTGTGTAGACACAAGGGATCAGTGGAGGATTCGCCCCCAGGCGCGGCGCTGACGCAAGGTCATATCTGGGGTTTGAGGGAGCGGCTAGGGGGCACACGGGCGGGACGAACACAAGGTGGTGCCCTCGACCCTTCCACGGGCTAGATTGACGGCTGCCCCTGCTCGTATTTTTTGTAGAAATCCCAAGTTCGTAGGTGTTTTTTCTCTGGATTCCCTTTCAACCCATGTAGATTTGCTGGACGGACGATATTTTAGGTTTTGTTGATTTGTGGGGGTTGGGGAATTTTTGTTTTGGATTAACCTCGAATCTGTAATGCATTTGGTGTGTGGGATGGATCTGCTATGTGTGTATCTCAATCCTTTTCTGCCCCGTGAATGAACATATGAGATGGGATTTTTCAAATCATGAATAACTATAGTGTTTGCTGCCTGACCTAATTTGATATACCATAGTATACTAGTACAATCAATTTATCTGCAGTATTAGATTGTCAATTACCTAACATATCAATTTTCAGTATTGCTAGATATGCTTGACTTGTAGTACCCTGAGTAGATGATTTTGGTTTTTATGCTGTCCTGGGTCCTCTGTCTTTGGCATACTGTTGAAGTTCACAGGTAATGGGAATTAGGCAAAGTTGACCAAAGCAACTACTCCCCCTGTCTTGCAACATATTTGTTGATTTTGTGTTCCCGATATTTTTCCTTTCTGTGAAATCATGATTGTCATATGTATGGTCGTAAGCAACTACTCCCCTTTTTGCATGTTGCACATGCTAACTAACTGCATGTGCAAAGTAGATGTGTGTAGCTGCCCAATCGGCATGATCAGCCAAAAATACACTGCATGTGCAAAGTAGATGTTGTGCAAAGCATGATCAACTGCAATTGCGCCGAATCCCTGCTAGTTCTGCGCTTCAACTGCAATTGCGCCCAATCCCTGCTAGTTCTGTGTTGCTTCAATTCAGGGTTTCAGGGATTCAGGATTTTCCAGTTATTTGTGTCCATTATTCATGGATGACAATCGATTTGATCGCGATTCAGATATGATTGTTGATTGGTTTTATTTTTTAGTAGCCCTAGTGAATCAACTGTTTCTGCTGTAGCATGCTACCAGTAGTTGTATTTATAAGCCATTTTGTATCACAGATTCACAGTATTGTGCTTCTGGCAGTTGTATAATGGATAATAGTGTGCTTTTGATAGTAGTGTGCTACTGATATTTGATACTACATACAATCACAGTAGTGTGCCTCTCCTGTCAATTGCTAATAGTAGTACTGATGTGATGGGTTAAAGTTAATATTGTACTTATTACAGTAGGAAACATATGTTGTGAGGATTATTTCCTGTGTACTAGTTGGAAGTACAGCATCATGTTCAGGATTAGCATCATGTATACACTTTTGGGTACTAATTTGTGAGATGAACCTAATCACATCTACAGATCAGTTTTTATAACACTATTATTGCTTTTATCAACACACTATTTCTGCCTAATGTAAGACAACATTATTGCCCAGTGCCTAACCCTGTTTCCCCATTTATGTACTGTGATGGAGTAATGAAATTATGAAATTAACATGCTAATCACATGCCTCAAGGAATTTTTAGTTTTTAGTAACAAGCAGTTTTTGCTGTCATTTTTTAAAGAGTAGCAGTGCTATTTACTTTAAGCTTCTATTATTATCTGGTAGGACTGAATCGATAAATTTATATGCTGATCAACCGTTATTTAATTTGGTTGTTGATTTTGCAATTTGAATGACTATCTGTTTTTTGTTTGTCACAAATTTCCTGAATGTTCTTCATGAACTCAAACTGAATATTACTATTGTCTTCTATATCTTCGCTGAATCTGAATGTTTTTTCCCTGTGCTTTTTTTGCAAGTTAGTCGATGGCCCGTGTAAGGAGGGGAACTGGTGGCGGTCCTATATACTAGAAGGGGTTCTGGACAATAGAGAGATTAAGAGTGCTTTTGCTAGAAGCACCCACCACCTTTGACCATTTGCAATTGGTAAGATTACGATTATGCAATAATCTTCTACGAATTAGGCATAAATATGATTTGATATAGGCAATAGTCTTCTATGAATTAGGAAAAATATTTATTCTCAAATATTTTGTGTGGGGACTAAGGGGTGGCTTCTTGTAATCTGTGTGGTGGGAGTAGGGGGTGGCTGATTCTGTCCTTTTTGTGGGTTGCTGCAGGTCATGTTTCCTGTGCTCCAAAAGACATCATTCAAAAGGCTAGATAGAACAGTTGGGCACTATTTTCTGCTGGTCTTGAACCTAAGGGAGGGAGATTTGAAGTTTTGGATTCCATGAGGTCCTTGGCTGACACCAGATTGAAGGATTGTTGTGAAACTTTGATGAGCGTGATCAAGGGAATTTGGCGCATTCATTATCCAAGTTCAAGAAATATTATCGATGATTACCAACTGCTTGATATCGAGGTCTCGCAGCAGACTAACAAGTATGGATATATTTTCACCCTCTTTTTTTTGGAACATAAATCTTGATCTGGTTGCTTAATTCAAAACAATATAATAGCATAATCCAAGCTGTTACATTGAACAATATAATATGGTTATTTGCCTAATATGGTTATTTTGCCTAATATTTGTGTATTTCATATTCTCCCTTTTTCTTTTCTTCCCTCCATCAAGCTTCTTCTTCTCAACACTTCCTTCATCCTTTTCTGCCTTATCTTGTTCAGTGTCTTCTTCAGTAGAATCACCAATCTCAGTGCCATCAGTAACACCCTCATTTGCTTTTGCATCTTTCCTCACCCTCCCATGCCCTTCCTTGTTGCATAGAAACTGTACTTTGAACTAAATCGAACTTTGGGCATTTTTGCGAGTAGTGCCTGTCCGGATGGAGAAGCCAACTCTCTTAGCATATGCGTTGTAATACTCCCTTGCTTCCACTTTAGTGCCAAATGCTTGTCCAACAAACGGTATTTGAGGTGTGGACATGACCTCTTCACCAACCTCATCAGCAACATCTTGCACTGTTGCATCACCAACAGCGTGCTGATCATGTAGAACAGAGGGGCCAGGAGCATCTTCTAACCTTGCCTGTTCTAGTGACAGTCTGACCTCAGATACTGTAGGAACAACATCTTCTGAAACTGTAGGAAAATCAGCTAACCCATCAATAGCAACCTGAGGGAAACTTTGTAGAATCTGATGGTTCACAAGCGTATCAGTAGGCTGATGAATCCTAGGGGTTGTAGGAACTTGTGTGCAGAAATCAACATCAAAGTTAGCTAGGAAATCTTCATCGAAATCCGGTGGGGGCTGATTTAGATCCATATTTTCTCAAGATCTGGTTGCAAAATAGTAGCAGGCAAGTTAGTTAAACCAGTTAGGCAACAATATAGCACTGAATTGGGCAATAATAATGTATTCGGGGATACATTTTCATATCATTTATTTGTAATCTTTGATGCAGCACCCAGTATCTAGCTAAATGATTGTGATTTTTTTAACATGCAGGTCACATAAACAGAAAGCAGGAGAGAAAGCAAGAATGCTATTCAGGTAAGCATGCAAATGTTTTTTTTTTCACTAGTTATCAAAAATGCAGAAACCTTCTGTTTTTGTTTGTCTCTGAATACATCGCCATCAATGCACACCCAAATCTGATCTGGAGAAACTTGACATAGGCAATTAAACACACCAGCAAATATACAACTTTTAGAATATTTGGGGCAAGCTCCTACTTTTTCTTGCTGCCTTTTCCATTTTCAGCTTCTCCTTTTTTCCAGCCAACTGCAAGTGTGCAAGGTCTACTTCCTTACTGCTTTTTTTGTCAACATTTTGCCAATCTCTGAAAGAACCTACTGAACTGCATATTAGAGCAGTATAGTGTTTTTCTCAGTTGCCTTTGTTTTTTGTAATCATGCAGGATCTTTTGAAGAGAACCTAGATGGAGGCAATTGCATAGTCCATTGATCACCTTCTGCAATCTTTTAGGGGGGCAGCATAGCTATTAGCTTGTATACAGTGCTATGTTTTCTGGAAGGAGGAAAACCGAAGATGCAAAACTATGGTTTTATGATGGGATTGCAGAACAAAGAACCACAACTTGCTCAAACAAATTGTGAATACTTGTATGAATCGAAATGCTTGCTATGTATAAGTATAACAAATACTTTTGGGGAGAAGGCAAAGTTGCTCTCCCGTACCTGTGTTTTGTGTTTGCTTCGTTTTGCTATATTTTTTCTGGAGCTTTTTTGGTACTGCTGTGCCGCCAAAGTTGCTCTCCGGGGGGAAGGGGAAAGCCAACCAGGCAGCACCCCTGGACGCCGGCCGTGCCGTCCAGAGCAACCTGGACGCCGGCGGTTTGCTGCCCCGAAAGGGCAAGGGCAGATTTGCCTTTTCTTCTGTGTGTCATGTCACCTTTTCTGGTTTCTGGGCCTGTGCCCTTAGAAAGAAAAAGCAAGTTTTCTAGGCCTGTCTATAGTTTTTTCAATTTTTTTCTGGGCCGGGGGTGGCACAACGGCGGGGAAAGCACTGTGGGGCGTGTCAAAAAGGAGGTGTACACTGTTTGCCGGAAATGGGGATCAGCGGGTTCGCTTCTTTTACCAAAAATGGACCCGCCGTACACTAGGTTATATTACGGCCGGCCGTAATATAGCTGGGTCCTAATTTTTAATGTACATTCTTTAATATTAGTAATGTGGTACACCAATATACGTCAAAATGGAACAGAGACGGAATGCTTAAATTAATAATAGTACATCTCGAGCAGTGTCACCACATTACAAAGTTCATAGCAATTAATAATACATCCAATTATTCATTTGACAATGATGGCCTTATCAATGTTGGTTGTCACGTACTCCCTCTGTCCCAAAATAAAAGTCATTCTCGCTTCCCAAGAAATCAACATTTTTTAACTTTGACCAATTATATATAAAAGAATATTAATATTTATAATATATAATAAGTATCATTAGATAGGTCGTTGAATATACTATCAAAATAAATTTATTTAGAGACATAAATATTGCACGTATTTTCTATAAATCTAGTTAAAAATAAAAAAAAAGTTTGACCTGCACGCATCTCATAACGTCATCTATTTTGAGATGGAGTATGCTGGTTCTTTGCCCTCTTCTAGCATACCTAGGTCAATATCCGGTCCGAGCGGAGGCATGTCCTGAAAACTATTACCATCTTCTTCTATTCTATCCTCAACACCATCGATCTTCCTCTTCCCTTGAAGTGCCACATGTTTGGCCTCGTTTGCTAGGTCGGGTGCGTAGAAGACTTGGACTACATCTTTAGCCAATATGAAAGGTTCGTCTCTGTAGGCGATGTTTGCGAGATCCACGACAACCATACCGTACTTGTCTATGAACACCCCTCTTGGAACTTTGACCCACTGGCACTTGAAAAGAGAGATCTTCAATGGTCCATAAGTTAGATCTCAGATCTCTTCTATGAATCCACAGTATGACTCCAAACGACCGTAGCTGTCATAAGCATCTATCCGAACGCTGCTTTTGGTTGACACTTTTTTCATCTTGTTTTCTTGTATAAAATGTGTACACATTTATTTCATATCCTTGGTATCTCAAAACCGTAGCGGATGGTCCCATGGCCAGTAGGTCCAGCTGACGACATCCCGTATCGACACCTGTAAGCTTTTCTTGTAGCTAATTGCCAAAGTTGAGTCTATGTTGCTTCATGAGCCAGACCTCGGACCTGCCACCGTTTGCTGCCAGGAGTTTTGCCTTGTGCACATCGACGTACTCTGAAACTACAGAAGCTTGTTGGAGTACAGTGAAATGTGTTTGCCTGAAAGCCTCAAGGTCATCAGCATGGCCTGTTTTCTCGCCAATCGTCCCTTGCCAACGAGCCTACCCTCATGCCGAGATACGGGACGTCGATCTGACAAGGCCAAGGTAATATGTGCAGAACTCAATTGCCTCCTCTATAGACCACCATTGTACCATGCACCCTTCCGGTCTATATCTATTTCGGACATACTTCTGCAGGACACTCATTAACCTCTCAAAAGGAAGCATCGGATGCAAGAACATTGGGCCAAGTGCTTTTATCTGGTCAACAAGGTGAGTAAGGAGATGCATCGAAATATTAAAAAATATTGGTGGAAAATGCATCTCAAGCCTAGCAAGAGTGTGGACCAGGTCTCTTTGCAGCTTGTCCAAGTTGTTTGAATCTATGACCTTGTGTGAAATTGCGTTGAAGAATGAGCATAGCTTTATGATTGGGTCCCGTACCTTCTCAGGGAGAACACCTCCTAATTGCAACTGGCAGAAGTTTTGTCACGATAATATGGCAGTCATGGGCCTTAAGGCAGCTCATGTTGAATTTCAAAACTTTCATGTTGACCAGCCTCCTGATGTTAGAGCTGTAGCCAGTAGGCAGTTTAAGTTGATGAAAGAAACTATGAGCTTCACTTTCTCCTCCTTACCCAAGGTCCATGATGCCATCGGAAGCTTCTTTGACCTATCAGGTTGGAGTAAAGGATGCAGCTCAGCCCTGACATTCATCTCTTGTATGTCCAAATGAGTTTCTAGTGAATCTTTACCCGTGCCCGCCTTCGAGCCCATTAAGAAGCCAAACATCCTCTCGCACACATTTTTAGTTAGGTGCATCTCATCAAGTGCGTGGCGAACAAGCATGAACTGCCAATAGGCACTACCCCAAATCTGACATCACTGTCGGTTCAAAAACCCCCTTCACTATCGGGTTTTGAACCGACATTGGCATACCGGCAGTCACGGAGGGTTGACATCACTGCCGGTTCTTATAAACCGACACCGATGTAAAACCGGCAGTGATGTGGAAAGCCAAAAAATACACTGAAAAAATAGGAAAACAATTTTAATACCGGGAGAGGTAATATCGGGCAGCTACAAGGTCACATGTCACGCGATTTTTCGCTTTGCGGCCACCGGCGCTCGAACCTCTGACCTCTTGCTTCGCGTCTTCGGCCCTTAACCACTCCACCTACAAGCTTTTTGTGTCCAAATAAGATTTTTGTCCTAGCTATTTTATGTTTATCTGATTTTAAAATGAGTATTTGGGACCATAAATAAATTCAAATGAAAAAGTTGTCAACTACAAAGTTTTATAACTTTTCGAGATCTACAACTTTCATTTGGTAGTTTCTCCCTCCGAGGTCCTTTACAAAATTTGAATTTCAAATTTGAGAAATTCAAACGTAGTTTTCTATGACCAGGTGATTTAAAATGAAAAGTTTTTCAAGATCTACAACTTTTGTTTTTGTTGTTTGTCCATCCAAGGTCATTTAAAAAATTTAAATTTCTAATTTTAAAAATTCAAACATAGTTTTTCTTAACAAGATGATTTCAAATCAAAAAGTTGTTAACTACAATGTTTTGCAACTTTTTGGGATCTACAACTTTCATTTTGGTAGTTTCTCCATCTAAGGTGATTTACAAAATTTGAATCTCAAATTTTAGAAATTCAAACGTAGTTTTCTTTGACATGATGATTCCAAATCAAAAGGTTGTCAACTATAAAGTTTCATCACTATTACATATCCCTCTTATAGTGATATGTAAATTTTGTGAACAATATTACTACCACTATATTGGATGAAGAAATGATCAAAATAAAATTTATAGATCTTGATAAGTTCTATAACTTCTATGTTTATGACTTTTTCAGTTGAAATCATTTAGTGTTCCAAAATAACGTTTAAAGTTACCATTTTTTTAAATTTAAAATTCAAATATATAAAACATAATCACATGAAAAGATGGATAAAATAATAGCTATAACAAAATAATAAATTGATAGAGTATATTTTAGAAATTTTTAGGAAAAAATCATCAAATTTAAAGTTAGTATGAGGGAGAAAGACTAGTTACAAGTTATAACCAGAGATTAAAAAGAGAAATAAGAGTTCTTCAATAATTTTAAAATTTAATTTCAATCAGTATTTTGAAGTAGTAAATGATTTCAAATGAAAAAGTTGTCAACTATAAAGTTGCATAACTTTTCGAGATCTATAACTTTTGTTTTGGGCGTTTCTCCATCCGAGGTCGTTTGAAAAATTCAAATTTTAAATTTTAGAAATCAAACGTAATTTTCGTTAGATAGATGATTTTAAATAAAAATATTTGGACATCCAAACAATCTTCAATTAAAAAGTTTAAACTACAAAGTTGTAGATCTCGTCGAGTACTACAACTTTGATATAAGTCTTCATTGGACATAATATGAGAAACTTATGAAGTTTTCGGCAGCATATCACTGTCGGTTCAAGCCACGAACCGACACGATAGTATCGTGTTAGTTTTTGGGTAAAACCGACGGTGATGACCTAATATTCCTATCAGTTCTTGGCTAAAACCGATAGTGATATAAACCGGCAGTGAAGACCCGAATATTAGTGTCGGTTGGGCTATCGGTGTCCTATCACTGCCGGTTTTAGCCAAAAAGTGATAGTGATGGGTTATCACTGTCGGTTTTTCAAAATCCAGCAGTGATGAGACCGACAGTGATGTCTAATACTGTAGCGTGAGGCGAGTCTGAACAGTAGCGAATTCTTTTTTCCACAAAGATTGTGTCGGTGCATGAACGCTTCCCTTTTTCCGAGGACAACTCTAAGTTTACTTACGATTTTAAAGATCTGCATCCCATTGAGGTACTGTGGAGCCGGACGGTCATGCCTTGTCCCGTCGAAAGACTTTTATTCCTGCGGTACGGGTGACTAGTGGGTAACACATGCAACTAAACGTGCCCTGGAACCCAATTCACGGATTCCCACAATGCACCGACGGTTAAGAAAGATATCTCGAATCAAAGGTACGGGAGAATACGTGAGTGAATAGCAACGCATAAAGTTTCCAATATAAGAGCATATGGAAAGCAGCTTGGGTAGTCAGTTGTTTAATTTGCTCACATTTGAAACCTACTCTCTCTCCTCCTCCATCTTGGTCTGCTTAATATATACAAGAAATTCAGGTCTTATAGTAACATTTCCAGGCTACACTTCGGGCCCGACAGAGGAGAGGCTCAACTCGGCTAGGAGCAAAGAAGCAGGAGCATGGTATGAGACTGTCACAAAGACTAACTTATTCTTTTGCCCACAATAACCTATTTCTTTATTGCAACAAAAACTAATTTATCTGTCGCATAAATAGAGAAGCGCAAAATCCGTGTCATAAAGTTTGTAGATCTACTTGGTTTGAAAATAATGCTGCTCGGCCCTCTAGTTCTGTGTTTTCATATTATTTATCGTTTTGGGAAAGAATCGATCTCTGACTTTTCAGAAGGATGTACTAACCCTTTTTTACTTAACTGATTCAGGAATTTGAACATTTGTATTAGCATTTGAAATCGATTTCACCTTCAAGTTTGACATGCATTTTATGTTTGAATTTTGAGTTGGAACCCCCGCTGAGATCTGAATGTGGTGTTAGTTGCTTTTGTTAAATCATATCAGGAACATCAGTGAAATGGCTGATTATAAAAATATGCATTTACACAAAATAAACCGAGAAAGTTCTATTCATTCTGATCGTTCTTTTCATAGTGGGCCACAGAGTGCAATCTAATAAATGGTAATGAAAAAAATAACATGATAAATTCCAGAGTGACAACTCATATGTTGATGAAGTCTGACAATGCTCTAGGAGGCGTCGTTCCTTACACAATGCCTTGTCTTCTTTCAAGGGTGATTATCGCCGCATGGGGAGTGTGGTGCAGCACATTGGAAACGCAACGTCAACAACCTTGATGCATAAGCTGAGAGGTCTGTGGATGAATCCTAGGGGCACAGTCCTCCGTATTGAGGCATTAGCATTGGTGGCTATTGCAATCTCCTTCTTCCTTGCAACCTGTGGGTCCTGCCGCCGTTGGTCCAAGAGTTGGATCCTCCAAAAGGGCTTCTTGGCTGCAAATGCGTTATTTTTGTCCCTAGGGACATATAGCATTGGCCTGATGCAGTCTTCGCCGGTGAAGAGTGAGATGTATCCCATATGGGCCGTATCCTTGTTCGCCCTCCTTTGCTGCATCGACTCGGTCACCATGTTCAGCTTTGACAACAAGAGCCAGGTCTGGAAGATGTTGTATCAGCTTTTCCTCTACTGTGGATATGTCCTGCTGATGAGTATATCAAGCATTTCTAGTGATATTGGTAACATAGCCATTTGCGTTCTATCTGCCATCACTTTGCTCAAGGGCTTTCATAAGTCAATGGCTCTTTTGCTGCCAGGCAGAATGCGGAACGTAATCAGAGACACTCAAGATAGTGAGCTATTTATTGTGGGGCTAAGATATTTTTCTAGGGAAAAGAAGTTGATGGTCCATTTACCCCTTGATGAAGATAATGCTGCCAAGGTCGCCAAAACAGATGTAGCAGTCAAGGTGCATGATATAAATTCCATGCACAAAGGTGGTGAGCTAAGGTCCGACATCCGTGATGTGTGCCTCTCCTTGTCTCTGTCTCATATGCTGCAACTGCGTTTACTTGGGGTCAAGGAAGATGATGACTCAATGATTTTTGACAAGTCCGTATCGTCCAACTGGTCTGAGTTGAAAGGGGACGATGATGGCGTCATGGAGTGGGCCTTCAAGGTGGTGGAGGTCGAGTTGGCTTTCCTATATGACATCTTGTTCACCAGCAACGCGTTCCTGCATTACTATGAGGCAAAAACTGCTAGTGTTTGGGTGTTGGCTTCGTTGGTTGGGATATGTTTTGTTGGGGTGGTTGCTGCGGTGCCTGGGATGAGGACCGTCCGCTGGGCTTCTTCTTCTTCTGGTGGCCATGGCGCCGCCGTCGTGGGCACCACAACAGCAGATCTTGTTATCACTGGAGTCATCCTTGTGTCCCTGGCTTTTCTGCAGGTGGTTCAGCTGCTGCGCTGTTGGACCTCGAATTGGGCCAGAATTGCCTTTGCGTGTGATTGCGCAAGAAAGAGGAGGAAACAAGAGGAGGAGGCAGAGGTGAAGCTCAAGAGGAGGAGACAAGAGGAGGAGGCAGAGGTGAAGCAGCAGCAGAGGAGGGAAAAAGAGGAGGCAGAGGTGAAGCAGCAGCAGGGAGGTGATTCGGTGCAGGGGATCCATTTGAAAAGGGGGTGGTGCCTGAGGTTGAGAGCGCATCTTCTCAGGATCAATTGGTTTGAGAGCTACCTATGGCAGGACAAGCTCGGGCAGCACTCAATGGTGGAACCAACCGGCGGCTGCCTGCAGTGCTTCACCAGGCCAGCAGAAGAATCAACATGCGCGTCGGTGTCGCGCAAGTATTGTTCCATCGTCTCGGGGATGCTTGGGCTGCGCTGTGTGGGGCGAGAGCTCCTGGAGGCTCTTTGCGGCAGCGGCACAGGGGACACCACCATTGAGCTGCACTCTGATATCAAGGCATCCGTTGCTGGCTTCCTTAGCGAGATCAGGTCTGACGACGCAAGTGCTTGGCCATCTCCAACGGTTGGAGATGAAAGGAGGAGGCTTGAACAGATAAGCAAGCGTTCGGATAATGAATCTGCTCGCCTCGGTTCCAAACATAATCCTGCTCTCCGTAAGATGCGCTCTCGTGTTTATGATGATCCTGCTGTCCTTGAATCTGCTGCCCGTAGGATGCTCTCGGTTGCTGAGAAGTACACATCCAGCGTGCTGACCTGGCACGTTGCCACGTGTTACTGCGAGTTGGCGCAGCGGCACGACGACAAGGGCTTCCTCAAGGGCTGCAGCACAGGCGCTGAAAGGGCAGCCGTGGAGAAGGATCATCGTGTGGCCACGGCTCTGTCCAAGTACTGCGCCTACCTGGTGGCTTCAGTGCCAGAGCTACTCCCAGGGCCGCCGGTGGACACCAAGAAGGTGTACGATGCGGTTGCACGGCGGGCAAGGGAAGTGCGGCGAGGCGGCGGCGGGGAGGACAAGCTGTTGGCGGCAATGGACAAAATGGATACTCGCGACCCTCTGGAGGAGCTCCGGGCCATGCTAGATCAGAGGTTGTGGATGGACCGCCCGTTCGACGACGGGGTGCAGCTGGGGCAGGAGCTCCGGCGGAAGCCGCCGTCCGAGCGCTGGAAGGAGCTGGCGGGCTTTTGGGTGAAGGCGTTGGTCTACGCCGCGCCGTCTGAGAACACGGAGGAGCACATGCAGCGCCTCGCGCAGGGCGGCGAGTTCATCACCCATGTCTGGGCCCTGCTGTCTCACGCCGGCATCCGCAGGTGGCAAGGTGGACTGGAAGAACCGGCGGTAACTCCTGGAGCCGGAGCTGGAGCCGGAGCCGCCCACGGTGCTTCTTCCAGTTACAGGCCACGCCACGGTCTGCGGCGGTCTGCCTCTGCCTCCTAAATAACAGCCTGCCACTGCGTCTAGCCCTCAAGCTCTTGCTGCTTCCTCCTGCTTTGCTTCATTACTATTCCTTTCATTAATAAGTCAGTGTTGCTGCGCTTGTAACACCAGCTCCAGTGTGTGTATGTATGTATGTATGTATGTATGTATGTATGTATTTATTTATTGTTCCTTCTCCTTGTATTTATGTACAATAAAACTTGAATTTATACTTCATTTGCTTCCGACCTTCAGTGCTGCTGAGCTCTCAGTCATCCCTATAGGTGCTTCTGTTTGTCACAAGAAGAAAAAGAAACACACAATTCCCAAACCACCATATGCGCGGCCTTAGAGCAGAGGTCTGGCGGTGATAATCTGATAATTGACAATTCGGTATGCTAATTATGTCTGACCATGCTTAAATTAATAGGCGTCCTTTCTAATGTGATGCTACTTCTTCCAATGGAGATTATCGCTGCGTGGGGAATGTGGAGCAGAACCTGGGTAGGTAACGCAACATCAACAACCTTGATGCATCAGCTATGGAGGAGCCCTAGAGGCAGAGTCTTCCGCATCGAGGCACTAGCACTGGTAGCTACTGCAATACCTCCACTACTACACATATAGGCTTTTCCAGCGCCACCTTCACTGTCGGTTTAGTAAAAACCGGCGGTGAAGGGGCATCACTGCCGGCTCGGATTGGAACTGGTGGTGATGGGGGCATCACCGTCGGTCTGTGGCTTGAGCCGGAGGTGAAGGTGGGTCTTCATCACCAGTTCTAAGCCACGGTGCACATCGATTTTTTATTTTTTAAATCTTTTTTTTGATATTTTTTCAACCTGGAGCACGCAAGGGAACACTCAAAAAAAATTTCAATCCAATCGGATGTAAGGTGCGGCCTACTGAAAATAATGTATTTTCTCATGTTTTTTTTTTTGAACACGGAAATTTTTTCTTTTTTCTATGATTTTTCTGATATTTTTCTCGGCACTAGGAGCACACAAAAGGAAACCACACCAAGTTTTAGCTCAATCGGATGTAAGATGTGGTCCACAGAAAATCGGACGTTGGCTTTAAAAATCGTGCACAAACTTTGAACTTGGAATAGATAATCTTACAGGCTTGACGTTCTCGGAGATGTTGCATCAGCTTTGCCTCTACTGTGGATTTCTCCCATTAAACCAATCGAACACCGCGTCTGTTTGATTGTTGGAACAAAGCGAGTCATGTACCATCCTGGATTTTTGCGGACGGATCGGTTCAAGTTTCCATCGAAGTACCCGCGAGATTTGAATCGTCCCGTCCAGGATGGCGCGGTCTAATCCAAGTAACCAATCGCATGAACTCCCTTGACATAGGACCATCTCGTGCTTGAATGCAAGCCGGTGGAGAACGCCGACGCCATGGCGACGCGTCTGGACAAGAGGTCCGAGTACGAGATGGTGAAGAGAGGGGTGAGGCTAGCAATGCAGCCGAGGGAGCTGGTTCCGTGAAGAGAGGGGTGAGGCTGGCAATGCAGCTGAGGGAGCTGGTTCCGTATGAGGACACAACGTGGCCTGAAGCTCCTCCAACACCATATGAACACTAGTCAATAGCGCGCGCGAACGCTGGCCGCCCGTGATTTTAGAAACACACAGCCATTACCAATTAAGTCAGCATATATTACATGGAACAGGGAGTTTGTTCAAATACCATCCAGAAGTTTCAACGGGTCAAGCTACAGCACCACAGCAACTGTCTTACATAATCTCACACAATAGCGATAGGCGATGGAGAGTTCAGCAAACAGGCGATATAGTCTTACACAAGCCTACATAAAAGTTCAGTAGGCGCGCGAGTGCTGACCAAGCACAATTTTTTTAAAAACGAACGAATAAAAAAGCTGAGTATACATAATATACATAAAAGTCTTGGAACAGAGCACCACCGAGGCAGTCACTAAGATGGCATAATACAACACATTGCACATAGCAGAAGTCATAGTAGCGCATGATTAAATATAGGTCTCAAGGTTGTTCAAAAAAAAAAGTCTCAAGGAAAGCAACATCACCTTTTGAAGTTCGATCCTTACAGCGCTATTAAAGTTTCCATGCGCCGGCACGCTGAGTACGGTGACCTAAAAAAAAAATCACCCGAAAAACAAAGCAGTGAACTGAGGATCGATTTTTTTGACATTGAGCAAGTAGTCACCACAAAAAAGGCACAAGGAGGTCCCGCTCCCCCACGTCGTCTCCCCCGGGAGGTGACCCGGGGCCCCAGCGCCGCCACCTCCGTCCCCACTCCTGCGCGCGCCCGCACGGGCCGCCGCGCCCTCGCCGCCGGCGGCGGCGGCCCGGGAAGGGGGAGGCGCTCAACAAGGCGCCCGCCCGGACCCTCCCCGCCGCTCCCCCGTTCCGGAACCGGCGTTCCGCGGCGGCGGGCCGGCCCCGCGCCCGCCGGGGGCGGATCCGCACCCGCGCCACCGGATCCGGCTCTGCGGCGCTCGGAGGCGTCCGGCGGCCCTAGGGCGGGGCCCTAGTGTTCCGCGTCGGCGGCGGCGGCGCGGGCGCCCGGGCGGCCCCTCGGGCCGCGTCGGCGGCGGCCGCGCGACCGTCCGGCTCCCCTGTGCCGCGGGCGGGGCGGCCGGGGGCCTCTGGGCAGAGGGCCGACGGCGGCGGCGGCCTCGCGCGGGTGCGGCGCCCGCCCCCGCGGCTGTTCCGACCGCCGGCGGTGGACGGCGGCACGGCACCCGGCGCCCGCTGCCTGGGCGCCGGACTCGTTGGCCGCGCCGTTCGGGGCGGCGGCTAGGTTTGGGCGGGGCGGCGGCGCCGTGGCCCCGGCCTCGGAGATGCGGGACACCTCGGCCGGAGCCGAACGCCACCGCTCGCCGGCCGCCGTCACCGCGCTCGCGCCAGTCGCGTCGGGGCGGCCGTCCGCCCCTCCCCCGTGGTGGCCGGCGGGCGTGCACCCGCGCGCCCGTGCGACGGTGGTGACTGCAGGTGGTGGAGGCGAGGCCTCCTTGCCGGCAACGGCCCTTCGGGGCCGGCGGTGGCGGCCGCTGGGATGCGCCATGGGGCGCCCCACCCGCTTCGTCTTTGGCAATGGAGGGGGGGGGGGGCTCGCGCGCCGCGATGGCTCCGTCCGCACTGCTCTGGTGCGCCCCGCGCCCGTTGCACCCCAGCCTTGAGGCGGAGAGCTTCGGCCGGGATCGCTGCGTCGGGGAGGCCCCCGCCCACAACTCCGGCGTTCCAGAGCAGCCCGCGGTGGCGGCAATCGTGTGCGCTTGCCCCCTACCACCCGCGCTGTGTGGCGGCAGTGGTGGGTCGTTGCCGGGGACTGGCGGCCTCCGGCGGCAGTTCCGGCCAACCCCGTCTCCGGGGTGGGCGGCAGGACGGCCGTTTGGCCCCTCCCCGGCCTCCCCACGCACTTCACCGGGGCCTGTGCTCCCGCAGACGTGCCTCGGCCCCCTTCCCCTCCTGGTGGCGGGGTGGGCCTTGGCCGATCTGGCGGCGCCCTCCCGTCCGCACTCGGGGTGAGTGCTCTGACGGTGACCAGCGGTCGTCCGGTCTCCTGCCTCGATATGCGGCGAGCCATGACCGACCTGGTGGTGCCCATGCGCCGGCATTCTGCTCACCTCCACCACGACCATCCAGTTGATCAGCACCGGCGGCAGACTCCATGAAGACATCAAGCTACGTCACTGACGGCAGCGGCAACCCGGGATAGCATTGGTGAAAACCATGTCCTCGGGCCTACAGGCTAGGACTGGCGACGGTGGCGAGATCGTCATCACCTTCTTGAAGGCGTCGTCTCCACTGTCCCTCGGGCGCCACTGACGGAGCCAACTCGGGAACGAAAAATCCCATGGGTGCATGGTCCGACGGAGTTGGCATCTGCGGGCGTCATTTCCTTCCTGAAGGCTCCGTTGGCGCACCCAGGAGCTCTTCCGACGTCTAGCCGTGCCCCTGCTTGCCCCGTTGGGCCACTGGGTTGTCGCTATGGTGGTGGTGGCCTTTCTTTCCTTTCTTTTCTTGTTTGTTCTTACCGGAGGTGGCAGGGCTTGTTTCAAATCTTGTTTCCACCCCGGTTTCATTTTATTGCATTGCATTCTTCTACTTAATGAAAAAGATGCGCAAGTCTTTTGCGTATTCGTGAAAAAAAAACTGAGGATCGATTTTTCTAACTAATTTCCTAGGCAGCGATCCGATATGTTCAAAGAGTACATCCCGTGAGTCATAGAGTATATAAATCCTAGCACAGTAAAAAGTTCCAATGGTTCACAAAAGGGCAAGATATGGCCAAATTACCAAACTTCACCACATGATAACAGCACTAAGTTGACAAGCGTAAGATCATATTAGGATTAGCCTCATCAATCGACATCGATTCATCTATGTGACCTCCATTGGTACCAGCTTCGCCTTCTATAAGCTTCTCAGTAGCAGCACCACTGTCTATAGGGCCTACATCTGATCCTCAAGATGTGCCCTTCATTTTCAGAAGAAAGTTAGATCACTGAATTTGAAAAGCGACACTGCAAATCTGATGAGATGATCCATTTTGTGATGGCAGTATGGAGGTATTGGAATATTCAGCTGTGTTTGAATGATCTACATAAAAAAATTATAAGTGAATATTGGTTAGCTAATTTCACTTAATAAATCTCATACACATGAAAACATGCAGGTATGTTATACAGTTTTTTATCCTGTTCGGCTAAGCAGTAAGTTGCAGAAATACACAATACTATTAATATCATAAAGAAACAATTATTTGCATTATTCGAGCAAGAGGCAAATTACCATGGGCAAATCAGCATAACCTCCTTTCACACAATGGAAGAGTTATCAAGGCAGTAGCTGACCATGGAAGGCTACTCCTAAATTTCTCTTCAAAAGCCTATAACTGCAAGCACAAAGACACTAAGAAGCAGTTGTGGTATTAATATATATTTGAAAATTAGGCCAAGACAAAGCAACAAGAGATGCAAGAAAAGAATGACGCAAGGCAGTAGCTAACCATGGCAGACTACTCCCAGGACGCATTCCAGAAGATGTATATAAACTGAGAAATAAGCTAAACTTGATAGCTCAAGTCATCGAGAACAATAAAAAACATATAGGTGAATCCATGCGAATCTATCAGACAGCAACGTACATGTGGGGTAGTTCTATCCATGACATGTACGAATGTAAACATGGCTGCATTTTTACCACAAAAATTATCAGCATTTCTGAACAGAATGAAGACCAACTGAGCTCAAGGCTCAAGATTGATTGAACTGTAACCCAAGCAGCGGATAAAACGGGCGTACGTAGTAAGATTGATTTAATCGCACATTAGGGATCAACAAATAACCAGAGCAAATTAACTTAATCGAGGCAAAGCACACCTGATTGGATTACAAAGATTGAAGAACCCGGGGACGGAGAAACAGAGCAAGCATGGCCACCGGGGTGAGGGAGGAATACACCGTACGTGTGGGTGGAGCGCAGAAGCGGGTTGCGAGGCAGTCAAGGCCGCGGCGGATTGAAACCACGAGAGGGGCAATGCCGGCCACCAGGTACGTATATGAGCGTTGCTCTCCCACTCCTCAGAATATGGCACATAATATAAAGTAGAGTAGGGTTGCTCCCCCTCCTGTTTCCCTCAAAAAATAATATGAAGTACTCCCACCATTCTAATAAATTATAATACAGTTTTAAATTTTGTAGGACGTTTTTATTGCATATGTAAGCATCAAGTATAACATATATCTAGGTGCACATCTCTAGAAAAAGTTGAAATGATTTATAATTTGGAACGGAAGGAGCACAAAATGGTTATGGGAACATCTCTTTACATTATTATTGACAAAAAGGCATAGTTAAATTTTCCACAAGAAGATAACTGATTTTAATGCACTGTTTGGTAGGGCTTTTCCGAAGGAGCTTGGAGCCAGCTAAGCTAGAAATACTCACTTTATTGGCTCCTAGCCTATTTTTTAAAAAGAGGAACTTTTTTCCCTACATAGTAGAATATTTTTTTACTCAAATAGGACCGAAGTTGAGCTCAATAGCATATATTGGGAGGAGAAACATCCCAACAAATTGGAAATGTGTACCCTCCTGTTACACATTTTTGGAGCTAAAATACATGAGTGTCTTGTAACATTTCTGTTTATTTTTATTCTTTCTAAAAATTAGCTATTCTTGGGTTTTTTATGAGCCAACAAATTCAAAGTTAGTTAAATCTATAAAAAAAAATACTACAAAAATATAGGTACCAGTAATATTTTTTTATAGATTTGATTGTTTTTTTTTTTGAAATGATCTATTCTAAATTTAGAATTGTTTTTTTGACGAGTTAGTAATTTATAACCTCATATAAATCATAACACAACGGTTAGAATTTTTCAAAAACCCATGGAAACGAACTAAAATTCCGCCGTCCCGCCCTTTTCGTTGTTTGGTTTTTTCTTCTCCCCAATCACTCTCTCTCTCCTCGCGATCTCGCGGAGCGGAAACCCTAGCGATGCTGCACGAGCTGCTCCTCGCGCTGCTCGGCTTCACCGGCGACTTCGTCTTCGAGGCCTCCCGCGCCGCGTCCCAGGAAGCCGGCGGGGACGGAGGCGGCGAGGTGGGCCCCGCCTTCCGCCTAGCGCTGGACCTCACCTTCCTCCAGCCGTCAGAGAGGTAATAAGGGCGAACGCGCCTGCACTCGCACGCGGACGCGAATCTGTGGGCGCCCGTGATCTGCGTGGGGATGGGAGATCGTTGTGCCTTTGTGGGGGGATTCGGAGTTTGGTGTGGTCGGGTGTCACCGAGTTTTGGTGAAATTTATGCAGAATTTTACCTGTGTTGGTGGTTGTTGGTGCATGCCTAGGCACAATTTCGTCGTTTGATGTTTAATTGCTCATGAAATTATCACCATAGCCACATCATATTTAAAATTTAAATCATTGTAGGCATGCTTTGTGAAATTTGTAATGCAATCAATGCACTGGTTGAGTCCACCAATCTCGTTATGCAATCTGCATTTTGCCATTATCTCATTAGAAAGGCACAAATTTCATGGTCATGTGATAATATCGATACTTATGTCCTGTCTTTTGCTCAGGAATAAAGGTTTCCATTTTTTATGCCTGACAGTGACAAGGGTAAACCAAACCACTGGATACACTGAAAAGATCTGATACTTATATCCACTAGAATTCACATTCGTAGGCTCTGAAGTTCACTCTTTTCAGATGTCTTAGTGAATATACTAGTGCCTTCAGCATTGTAATTGAATATATAACATGATTTTCATAATTGGAGTCCCAACATAAGTAGAGGTTGGTGTGCTAAATGGCTTTTATTCTGCAGGACTGCTATTGAGAGGCTCTTATCTCTGGGATTCTACTACAGAGAACTGAACCGCTTTGCAACTGAGTCTCGTGACCTGAGCTGGATCCATTCTTCTGTAGATGTTTCGTCACCTCATTCTGATAAAACTCAGAAGGGAAAAGTGAGAAAAGGGAGTGTGTACAGGAGGGCAATTGCCAATGGTCTTACTGAGATTCTGTCAGTATACAGATCGGCTGTTCTACAGGTTGAGCAAAACCTATTGGCAGAGAGAATTCGCCTGAGAGGGGTCTCTTGAATGGATCTTTTTCTAGGGCACATACAAGAGAGTTTAGCTTTGTAGTCTCTATGTGAGATTAGAGTTATTCTTCAAGATTGAGAGAGTTAGAGTGGAGGGAAGACTCTGGAGGAAGCCCGGCCTGTCAGTGTCTCCTCTCCAGCTTGTACCTGCAGGATGAAGTCTCCTAACCCGAGGCTTGGTTCTAGGATTCTTCGGCAATTCAACTTCTAATACTAAGTAAGTACGTTGTTATTATTGTTCTTTGGTTTACAAGTTTACTTTATTCACTTCGTGTAGGGAATAGAGTAATCATTCGTAGCGTAAGCGTGGTGCTTGGGCTAGAATACTCGTAGATATCCCCTATCTGGCCGGATCGGTGTGTAGTAGCGTGGGACGTGACAATCCCATTGTTACCTTCGGAGCCTCCTCCCATTAGAAGGTTTGGTAGGACCTAAGTGCCCCGGTCAAGCATCCCCGTGGTGTCTCTTTTCCAATGGTACGTTCCCATAGACCAATAGTTTCATATAGCTTACCATAGGTTAGAACCAGATTGTCATCGTAGTCTTCTCTAATCGCTTATATCTTCGCTACCTTGTAGTGCGGCCCAGGGGTAATAGTAAAGACTAGGTTAGTCTTTGCACGCTTTCTCCTTGTGGATAAAACAAATATGATACTCTGGATTTATCTCCTGGGTGAAGTCTTGCTTTACCATGTACCAATGCTTTTACCTTTTCCTTTTTTCCTTACCTTATTCTTTTTATCTTACCTTTTTCTATCCTTATGAATAACATAAATTCCATTCCTATCTATCAATTTTCTGCACCCACGGAGAACAGCCTAGTGCCATGGGAGTCATCACAACCTATCCAAACCACTAACTATAGGCTGAGTCTGCGGTTGATTGCAATGGTCCAAAGCCTATCCTTTTTAGGAGGAGTAGACGAAAACCCTTACCTTCATATCCGAGACTCTGAGCAAACATGTGACTGTCTTCACATAGAGGGCATGTCGGATCAAACTTTACGTCGGAAGCTATTTCCTTTTTCTTTAAAGGGTAAAGCTAGACAATGGTATGACAAAGCCGTAGGTAACTAACAAGGAGATTGGAGATCCTTACGTTCTAATTTTTGCTTAAAATTTTACCCTATCTCCCAAATCGTCGATCTTAGAGTCAAGGTTCTGACTTTTAAGCAAGAGCCTAGTGAATCTTTGGCCTCGTCCTGGAATCGCTTTACCAATCTTTTAGTATCTGGCCCGGACCTTAGTTTACAAGACCCTATTCTTCTTCAACATTTTTATGAAGGTCTTCATAGAGAAAGTACGCAATTGCTCGATACAACATTCTGGAGGATCATTCTTGCATGTTTCTTTAGAAAAAGCAAGATCAATCCTAGATCAAATCCTATCTTTTGAATTAGATAATATCCTAGAAGTAGAACCTCAAGTAGCTGAAGCAAATTCTTTGCCAGATATACCATCCACTTCAGCTATTCCAAATTCGAGCAAGAAAAAGAAGAAATTCCGTTTCCTGATTTTATGCTTGATATCGAACCCGATCTTTTTATTGATTTTAGAAACATCATGAATTACTATTCTATAAAGAAACCACAGAATCAACGTAATCATCTTAGTGAAATTTTAGACCTTTCTGAGGATATTTCTTATAGAAGCACCTCAGGAGAGCTAGTGTCAGTTATAAGCAGTGAATGGTTAGAGCAATCAGAGCTTTCCTCTGATGTGATCCATCTAGATTCACCCTCTCTTTCAATACGTTGCTTACTTAATTCCGACTACATAGACGCTCTCTATAATCCAGTTGTGGGTATAAATATCATGTCTGTTTCACTTGCACAACATTTAATGCAGCACATGACATTAACCCTAACTACGAAATTGATGAAGTCTTTTAGGACACATTGTTCCTAGTTTAGGAATCCTACATATTTAACCCATCCAGGTAGAAGGAACCATGGTTCATTTGAGCTTTTATGTCTTTGACATATGGGACTTCAATCTGTTGATAGGACAACCTTTTAGAAGACTTCTTTACAAAGGACAAGTAGGGAAATTAAACATTTGTTTTGGAAAGAAACTCCAATTCCCATTGTCCATATCTCGTTCTCTAAGTATTAGGACCGAATCTTGTTTTCAACTTGATCCGTTGGAGGAATTCAAGGCTGCTTCTCTAGAGTTTTTATCGAATCAGGTCTAGAGGATGATGCTCAATTCTTCATAGAAGAAGAAGCTAATTACTCGAGCCTGAACCTTTAGATGAGTTTGCGAGCTAGCTAGACCTCCTATAGAGCTTAAACCTTTACCGACCGGTCGTAGATACGCTTTTCTAGATGACGATCAAGAGTCTCCGTGATCATAAGTGATAAACTCACTCGGAGCAAACTCTTCACTTAATGGCTGTCTTAGAAAAACATCACTCAAAGCTTCCGTCTACTCACTCCAAGACCTTAAAGGAATTAGTCCTGCTCTTTGCACCCATCGCATTCCAACAGATCCTAATATTCCACCTTCTAGACAACCCCAACGTAAACTCAATAATGCGATGAGGAAGGTTGTTAAAAAGGAAGTTTTGAAACTGTTGCACGCTGAAATCATTTATCCTATGCCGCGTAGTGAGTGGGTAAGCCCTGTCCATGTTGTGCCTAAAAAGGGAGGCATGACTGTTGTTAAAAATGAAAAGAATGAGTTGATCCCTCAATGAACCGTCATAGGATGGCGGATGTGCATAGACTATAGAAAGCTTAATAAAGCTACTAGGAAGGATCATTTTCCATTGCCTTTTAACGATGAAATGTTAGAACAGTTAGCCAATGATTCTTTCTTCTGTTTCCTTGATGGATATTCGGGGTATCACCAAATCCGTATCCACCCCTATAATCAAAGCAAAACTACTTTTAGGTGTCCCTATGGAACTTATGCCTATCGTAGAATGTCTTTTGGATTATGTAATGCTCCAGCTTCTTTTCAAAGATGCATGATGTCTATATTTTTTGAAATGATTGAAGAGATTATGGAAGTTTTCATGGATGACTTTTCTGTTTATGGAAAAACTTTTGATGATTGTCTTGAAAACTTAGATAGAGTTTTGCAAAGATGTGAAGAAAAACACTTAGTCCTTAATTGGGAAAATGTCATTTTATGGTTAGAGAAGGAATAGTGCTAGGACACCTAGTGTCTGAAAGAGGCAGTAGAGGTAGACAGAGCTAAAATTGAAGTAATTGAACAGCTACCTCCACCTGTGAATGTTAAATGAATTAGAAGTTTTCTTGGCCATGCTGGTTTTTATTGTAGATTTATAAAAGATTTCTCATATATCGCTAGACCTCTTACTCGCTTGCAAGCCAAGGATGTTCCTTTTGAATTTGATGATGCATGTTTAAGATCTTTTAAAATTTTGAAGAAAGCGCTCATCTCAGCACCAATCATTCAACCCCCTGATTGGTCTTTACCTTTGGATATGTGTGATGCAACTGATTATGCTGTGAGTGCAGTTTTAGGACAGACTAAAGATAAAAAGCATCATGTAATAGCTTATGCTAGAAAAGCCTTAACAGGACCTCAACTTAATTATGCAACTACTGCAAAAGAGCTCCTTGCTGTTGTTTTTGCTATCGATAAGTTTAGATCTTACTTAGTTGGAGCTAAAGTAATTATTTATTCTGATCATGCTGCTCTAAAATATTTGCTCACTAAAAAGATGCTAAACCCCGTTTGATACGATGGATCTTGTTACTCCAAGCATTTGACTTAGAAATAAAAGATAAAAAGAGAATAGAAAATTTTGTTGCCGATCACTTGTCTAGAATGCAGGTTGAGAATTCACAGGAATTACCCATCAACGATTCACTCTGGGATGACATGCTCTATGGGATCAACAGATTTGACCCCTGATACGCAGATATTGTTAATTTTATGGTTTCAGGATATGTACCACCAGGAGGGAACAAAAGGAAACTCGTCTAGGTGAGTCGTACTCACATATGGGATGAGCCGTACCTCTTCCGAGTCTGCTCTGACGGCCTACTCAGGAGATGTGTACCTGCTGAAGAAGGAATAAAGATTATTGATAGATTCCACTCATCACCATATGGAGGGCATTATGAGGCATTCCGCACACATGCAAATATTTGGCAATGCGGATTCTTTTGGCCAACAATGTATGAAGACACAAGAGAATTCATCCGAAGATGTGGACCATGTCGAGGCAAGGCAACATCAATACAAGAGATGCCATGCCACTCACCAACAATCTTGAGATCAAACTCTTTGATGTCCGGGGAATTGACTACATGGGACCATTCCCTCCATCAAAGAAATGCGAATACATTCTGGTGGCAGTAGACTATGTCTCCAAGTGGGTCGAAGCACTGCCATGCAAGAATTTCGACAACATAAATTCCAAGAGGGTGTTTGAAGAGATAATATTTCCAAGATTTGGAGTCCCAAGGATAGTGATAAGTGATGGAGGATCACACTTCATCGACAAGCGCTTTGTGCACCACTTGTCGAAACATGGAATACGTCACAACATCGCTACCCCTTATCACCCTCAAACAAGTGGCCAAGCGAAACGTCAAACAAGCAAATCAAGAATATTCTTCAAAAGACAAGTAAATGAGATGGGTACTTGGATGGAAGGACAAGCTTCCCGAAGCACTCGGGCATACCGAACAGCATACATGACACCTATTGGGATGTCTCCATATCAGTTGGCGTATGGGAAAACTTGTCATCTGCCAGTCGAGCTAGAATTCAAAGCTCAGTGGGCAATCAAGAAATGGAACATGGACCTTGAAGCATCGGAGTAAAGAGGAAGATGCAACTCCCGAGCTAGACGAGTGGGAGAGAAAGCATATCACAATTCCAAGATTTATAAAGAAAGAGTCAAGAGATGGCATGACAAGAGGATCAAGAAGACGGAGTTCGCTCCAGAAGATAAGGTATTACTTTTTAATTCCAGGGTGAAGCTCTTCGGATATGGAAAACTACGAAGTAAGCGGGAAGGACCATTTAAAGTGGTAGACACATCATCACATGGAGCGGTCACACATCAAAATGACGAAGGTATGTTATTCAAGGTAAATGGTCAACGCCTCAAGTTATTTTTGGAGCCCAATAAAGATTTAGAAAAATTAGATGTAATTAATTTCTTTCTTAAGTATTGTTCGGCCCGCCCTTTTTAATTTTTGTTTTTAGGGTCCAACATATTTTTCGAAACAACAAAAATACTTAGAAAAGATTGCGGAAAAGTTGACTGGAGTTGGGCTCAAGGGATGGGCGGCCGCCCCACCCCCTGCGCCACCTTGCCGCCGCCTTTTGCCTTCTCGATCCTTCTACATTCTTCTACTAGAAAAATCTTATCACGCGTTTGTTAGATTTGTTTCTATCGCGGGAACCTTCTAGAGCTCATTTTGACCCCTATATAAACAGCCCAAGACATCTTCCATTTTTATTCCATCAGATCATTCCTCTCCTCCTGTTTAGAAGCTTGCTAGCTCTCCTCAAAGCTCTAATGGCCAACCAAGATAGAAGGATGATCCCTTACGAGATTGATCTCAACTCCATTCCTAAGGAAGATCTAGATTCCAAAGCCCTCATTCCAATTAGCGATGCTAAGCCCCTCGCCGCCATTCCACCAAAGCCTCGCAGCTATGGCCATTAGAGCTAATGTGGATTGTTGTTTGGGTGTAAAGAAGGCAGCTTCTATCTAGGATACCAATGCTTTTCGAGGATAATGAATAAATTTTATATGCTAATTCAAGAATAATTTAAAAAACTTAACAACTAGATGACACATGTTGTTATCAATCGTAACACCCTAAAATTTGCGCTTTTGGAAATAGGGCTAAAATAATTTATTTATGTATTTCGTGCTCATGAAAATATAGGAAAAAATAAAAAAATGTTCAATTAAAATTTATCATAGGGAGTAGACACATCTATGATGCATTCATGCTGCTGCAAAAGATTTATTTGATTGAGTGCGTTTGATCAAAATACAAATGATTTTAGAAGCTTTTGAAAACGGGTTTGAATATTTTTTAAAAATAAAAGAAAAGTAAAATGAAAAGAGAAATCTCTCCCATCTTTCTTTCCTTTTGGACCGCTCGGCTTTGCTCCCACTGTTCGACCTTTTGGCCCAAAGATCGCAGAGCCAGCCGGACCCTGCGCCTTCAAGCATCTCTCGTAGCCGCTCCATTCCTCCTCCCGTAGCCGAGCAGGACTCTGCTCACTTGCTCAGAGTCGCTTTCCGCCGCCAAGCTCGACATCTCCGGGATTTTGGCGTGCTGCCCACATCCTCGCCCATATAAAAGGAGTCTCAAGATTCGTGCACGCGCCGCTCTTTCGAACCCTAGCACAGGCAGCAATCGCCCAGCCAAAGCTCACAGCACCAAGCCCTAGCAGCACCGCCACGACTTTGATCCGCCGCCGACATCCTTGACGTTCTTCGGTGCTCCGCCGACGCGTCACACGCGCAGCCGCCGCAACTGCGTGTGCCGGCGCCCGCTGCCTCACCGCCATCTGCAATGCACTGACGATCGAGTTTTGCGTCAAGGAAAACTCGCCGCCGCGTCGATCTTCTGCTCTGCCGCTTTGCCATCGTCTATCGTCGCTACTCTGTTTTGCCGTCGTCTATCCATGCTTCAAGTCCAGGAAGCCGCCGCCGAGCCCCGCCTTGTCCCCGTGCCATCTCCGCGGACATAAAGACCCTAGGTGAGTTCACCTGTGGCCTCTCTCCGTCCTCGTGTACATACATCAGAAAACTTAGCTACCTGTACGTTGTTTTCATGGAACTCTAGTCATCGATACTCCATTGCCGGCCGTGGCATCCATGCTAGCTAGCTTGCTGACCTCATTCTCAGCTTATATGACATCACTTTTAGCTTGATGAATTCATGTGTACGTTTTGTGGCCGTTCTCTTTTATAAAAATAAATACACATATACATACATCATCTTGAGCCGTCGCGTTAGTAACAATGTTTATCATGTCCTCTGCAATTCCATGGTTCAAATTCTAACTTGAATGATGTATAACTAGTTTCCCAATTAAAAGCATCTTTTTCCATTTCTATCTTTTCTAAATAAAATAAGATTAGTTTTATCTTGATTTTCCAAATCAAATATAACTTAGATTAATTTAGTTTAGATATTACTCAGAAATATCTTATACATTTTTTGTATTATCATTAAAATAAATGAATGTTATAGATTCTTTTCAAAGTAAATCCTTTGGTAGCCGTTTCTTCCGCACCGTAGCTCCGATTAGAGTGCTTTTCGTGGCAATGCGTTGATTAGTTTTCAAACATTTTCATTGATTGGTGTATTGTTCTAATCTAGTCGTATTTGTTTGCTATGCATGCTTGCCCGGATGCTTGTGTGGTGTTTTATGATCTTATCTAGTTGGTGATGAGTTATACATGGTGATCCGTAAGTAGTTCTTTGAAGAGTGGCAAGTATAGCTTGGGACCAACCTTGATGTCCTATTCATGTTACACACCAAATATCATATGCATGTGTCCTCTTGTTACCTATTTAAGGATTTTCTAGAAATTGCTACCGAACACCTTGTAACCTTAGGAGATATGCATGTGGGTAGTAATTGGTAGTGCTCAAAATTTAACCATGATCTTGTAAACTGAATAATAGAATATGCAATAAATATTAAAAGATGCTTTTAGCAACATGTAATTTAAGAGGGTTAGAGCATAGTTTTTGTGATGCTCTAAATTCCTCCCCGTAAGAACTTACGTAAGAGAACCTCCGGTATTTACCATACAACCGTGAGGGCCAAATGGCTCGGCTTTAGTTGTTTAAAAGACTGTTCTAGCTTGGTAGAGGTTACCCGAAAGGGCACAAGAGGGGCTCCACCTTGTATGATCCCACGACCTACCAAGAGGGTGCACCTTGGTTTATTTTTCTTTTGTCGGTCACCTCTTGGGGGAGGGTTCATGCTTTTTGATGGGGAAACCTTAGCGGTCCTAACTTGTTAAACGAACTGAGTGGCTTTATATGATTTCTGGTGCTTTGGGCCTCGCAAACCCGTGCATTTGGAAATTATAACTCATAGTGAAAGTGTACACCCTCGCACGCAGTTTAAATTGATATATCGTCTGTGCCCACTGATAGGGCGGCCTTGAAATCCTTATGGAATAGATGATCACCATTGAACGTGTTAATTGGTAATTATATTGTTTATGTGCTATTCTTTATTCATACCTACTTGATCATGTGTTAATGAGAATACTACTACCTTGCTGCTAATAATTGGTAAACATGATATACTCTTAAAAGTTACTTGCGTCTAACCAAGTGTGAGCCATTTGAGCCACATAACCCCTTGCTATATTTGTTGAGTTTGACATGAACTCACTCTTGCTATTTCCCTATTTTCCCACACCTCGGGAGTTTAGACTTGTGATCAACCAGTCAATGGGATCCAAAGTGTGCATCAGGTTTTGTCATTAAAACCGATTACATCGATAACGGGTAGGCTGGTTTTAAAAAATCAAAACCCTTCCCAATTCAATCACCCCAATTCTCTGTCGCCGCGTAGTCGGCTACTTGCCCGATTGCCACGGCGAGCTCTCCACCCTCCCCCTCCTTTGCTCGCTCACCCGCGACAAATCTTGGAGCGGGAATCTGCCACGACCGTACCGACGTGGCTCGAAGCCAGCGACGTCTCACCGTACCGACGCGGCTCAAGGCCAACAACATCTTCCCGAGAAGAAAGAGAGATGTGCGCGTCCGGGCATCGGGGGTGCGGTATGGAAGGAGAGGCTGCTTCATCCCAATTCTTGTAGCCGGGCCGGCATGCGGTAACAAGATGCACGGCGAGGAGAGCTATTCACGGGCGATCAAGAATGACTCCATCGGTGTGGGCCTCACGACACGTGCCGATGCCACCCAGCTTCTTTCCACGAGGCACGTTCGTCGGAACCTGAATGCGTGCACTGTCAACCTAAGTGGTGCCAATTTCATCCCATCGCAGCCAAGGTAGCTCGCCAGTAGAACCGAACGCCGCGGTGGCCACCCGCCCGTGGACCCAAGCTCCAACGACGCACCGCAGCGCGTCCTCTCGGTCCCGCTCTCACGCGCCAAGGCAACAACCACCTCTACCCAAGACTTAACCGGCGCCGACGCTAATCCTTCGCCACCATGGTTGGCCGCCGCCAACTCAAGTGTCACGAGAGGCCATCCGGCCGCCAACCCGAGCTTCGACAATGCCACCAGAGCGCGTCCGCCTGATCCTACCCTTGTGCACTATCGACCAATCGCCTCCAAGGCACCGACAACTTCTACTAGGGACCCATGTGTGTTCTTGGCAAGCTTTGGGTATGGGAAACATTTGCACTCGCTAGAATGGCGGTCCCAATGACATGGAGAATGTGATGGCTCCGTCCTTCACCAATGCCGCATCCACGGGTGCCGTGCAGTCCGTGATGGTTGCCATTTAAAATGCTTAGCACCAGGGTCGAGAAAGAAGTGAAATTGTTCCTACAAATGCTTTGATCTCCCGTATCCTACCCACCATCGCCACTCAGGTGGCTACCACCAAGGGCGCAAAAGTGGCTATGGAAGACACCACCGCTCATGTGGCTACCGTCAAGGGCACAAAAGTGGCTATAGAAGACGGGCAAGAGAATTCAATGTTCAATCTCATTTTGCCGGTCCTCTCAAAGATGTGAAGTTTGCCGCAAGTTCGGGTTCCGAGAGAAGGATTGAAGGCAGCTAAAATATCGCTTAGACACGTCAACATTGAAGGGAACGCTCGAGAGGTACATCCCGAGAATTTTATTGTGGATGTTCTCAACTGTAGAATATGAGCTTGGAGGTTGCCGCCGCAAAAAAGTGCGTGGCTTTAGATTCTTTCTTGGTGGCTGCCTAGACATATCTCACACCAGCTCCCAATGTAAGTTTCTATAACAACATCCACTTTGTTCATTTGATTTTTTGTGATGCACTATTGCTATGAGTGTTTCGAATAGAAGTGGGTAAACGACCGATCCCCTCCTTTTAAAGCTACCGGGGACTAATTTGCATCTACTAGCCATTGATGGATTTTTATACTTAGTTCATTTGATTTTCTATGATGCACTTGTTGCTATGATACTAATTTACATCTACATTCTAAATCACATAAGATAGCCGTTGAAAATTTTCGTACTTAGTTCATTTGATTTTATGTGATGCACTGTTGCTATGAAACTAGTTGGCATCTACATTCTAAATCACGAGAAGATAGACATTGAGGAATTTCATATTTAGTTCATTTGATTTCTGTGATGCACTATTGCTACGAAACTAATTTGCATCTATATTCTAAATAATGGAAGACGGCCATTGAAGCATTTTATTTTTGATATGTAAATATATACACCTCGTATTGATCTGCGTTTCATGTCCAATGACGTGTTTCTTACATTTGTCATAGGCTACAAAATATACAACCCTGCTAGTCTCTACGTGGGGGTTCAATGCCGACATCTACTG
Source organism: Themeda triandra (assembly GCA_018135685.1). Lineage (NCBI taxonomy): Eukaryota > Viridiplantae > Streptophyta > Magnoliopsida > Poales > Poaceae > Themeda > Themeda triandra. The sequence goes on from JAENPR010000422.1 coordinate 48,848, forward strand.
CTCTATATGGCCTCTTCCATGCATCAATCGATCACGTGAAGTTATTCAACTTTGGGAGTATTGCACTAGGAGTCTTTGTCATGTCTTCTAGATTGATTGCTGGACTACTCAACCTTCAGTTGATGTATCATCCAATATGAAATGATTGTGGCATTTCTAGATGATCAATATAGTTGGATAGGAAAACTATTCTTTGTTGGTGTTTGAGATATCCTTTTGGAGTGTTGTTGGCATGTGCTAGTTTTCGTTTGGTGCAACAAACATGTACGAAAGCGCCCCATCGGTCATGTAGGTTGGTTCAGGTGTCGGTGAATCTTAGGGAATAGAGGGGCAGAGATGTTGCATCCTATTTATAGTAGTTTGAGTGGGCCCATGGATCCAGGTGACTTCCATTTTCTCCCATTGGATCAAACCACTATAAGATGGATGATGGAGATCCTTCTCGCCGACGCTTGTTTGCATGTTGATTGAAGAGAGGCATGTTGGTCAAGAGAGCTATCGGAAGAAAGTTGTGGACATTTAGAGAATAGGAGTTGGCCCACCCCGCCTATGATAGTGGCCCCCATGGTGGGGCTATGGTCCTTACATCTTATGTGTGTAAAAGTTGGTGGGACCACTTGGAGATTTGCATTATGTGATTCGTGGGCCCTTCAGTCCATGTGAGAGCATTTATGGCTATACATAGGGAACACAAGGTGAATCGAGGGTGGAGGTAACGGTGATTGCATTTTCTTTCTCTCGCTAGGATTGATGAGCGGGGGCGGTGGGGTCATACTTGGGGGTTGGCCGACCACCGATGTGGGTCCATTGCCTCAATTTTCTTCAACTATGCTCCTACCTTCAAATAAAAGAAATTTGCATGTGTAATCAAGTTATTTGCACAAATTTCATTCCTATCTTGATCGTTTTCTTCCAATTGTGACACTTTGTTGATGGTTTTGACCATCCAAAACCATGATGACACTACCAACACATATAAGCAATAGTGGTAGAATATTAACTCAAACTCATTTCATTGTATATGAATGTCCTAATGTTCACAATTTATGTCTATATGCACTACACACATCTATTAAGGGTTTAAATGCACATGCATAATCAATTTTGCTTTTTTTAGTCCGAGGAGAGTCTACATTTGTGAAAACAATTGTATAAACACCAACAAAATACCTTCACCCGCAGAAGCACGGAAGAATAAGGAACACCACGGGGATCATCAAGAAGCTAAAAGTTCAATGTTCCGCCCCAACGTCAAGGATTTTTCAACCCTATCTCCACCCTTGATGTCAATGCCTTTAGTTTTCGTGTAGAGGGGTCTTTGTGTCATCCCTTGAGCACCCACTTGAGTTAGTCCCTCGCAAGTAAAACAAAAGCTAGACTCATCATAAGAGGATGCCAAGCCACTACTTTGACTTGACAAGCTTTGTTCTCCCACCTAAACCCAAAGGTTGACGTAAAACCGGAGGGTCCATTGTTGACACGCCGTGCGTCGTACTCAATCTCAATATTTCTTCATCAATGATAGGCTTTGGGCGAACATATTCCTCCGTCCTAGCATCAACTAGGTGATCGATGAAGCTCATCTTTGAATCATTAGCACCATACAACAATGGAAGATTTGCAGCCTTCCATCATCTTTGACCTCCTCCCCTGTCAGATCTATAGTAGCAGTCTGGAGCCTATTTCAAACTCGCCTTGCTCTTAGTAGCTTATGCCTTAACCATGCCACTCTAGCCTTTCAATGCGGCAGCCTTTATAGGGGTGGCATGACGAAGGTTCTCTAAAAAACACTTGAGCCTCATACTTCACTCCGAGTTCCTCAAAATTCGAGTCCTGGACGGCCTATTAAAACCCAGTAACTGGGAATAAAGGTCTACCTTCAGTCCCGGTTAAGAAACCGGGCCTGAAGGGGTTTCCCAACCAGGACAACAGCCCTTTCCTGGACTAGTGACTTTGATTCGGACTCTAACTCCTTCCAAAACTCCAAAGTCCAATTCTAGGTGTAAACACTGATATTATTTTCTTCATAGCTCATGTTTGTTTAATTGAATCACGAAAAAAAAGCTCATGTTTGTTTAAATTCAAACATAAGCTATGTATACATCTCCCATGTGTGTCTATCTCTCATGGATTCTGAAAGTGATGAACCAATAGATTACAATAATTAACAAAAGAACAGATGATATGTTTTACAATAAATCTTTCCAAAAGAATAGTACATATGGATGGAAAAAAATCCTGGTATTTCCTTTGAAGTCTACGGCTCTACGCGGATGATATGATTTGAGAAAGTCATCCGCTCGGATGTCCGATAAAATTATTTCATCGGACGCCCGGCCCCCACTCGTGTATATGCTACAATACTTAACCTATTAATAGCAGAATATCAACTTGCTACTGACAGAACATCGTCCACTGACTTCCAGAATATCAATTTGTTTAGTAGCAGAACATCGACTTGTACTAGCAGAGCATCTAGAACATCAACTACGAGAGTTTCGGTGTCCATCCTATCCTTGGTCGTTTTATCTGTAGCATTACCGATATGATTTTGTAAATTTGAAAAAGACCTCAGCTTAAATCATTTGTGCCAGAGAGAGACTCACGCAAAAAAGAACTTTTTATTTATGGAGCATGCATGCTGATGCATGAATCACGCTGGCAGGGCAAAGGCGCCGGTGGCCAGCTTCATGGACGCCTTGGCCTTGGTAAGGATGTAGCAGGCGTAGCTGCATTTGGTGGAACACTTCTTGTCATTGGCTGCACAGTGCCCGCTGCATGCCTTGAATGTGTTGGCGATGGTGTCGTCACCCAACGCGGCGGGGCTGGGAACTGTCGCCGGCGGCATGGCGGCCTGGAGCACCGTGGCCGCACCACCGTACAAGCCACAGGCCTCGGCGCAGCTGGCACCACAGGACGACGCCTTGGTTTTGCCTTGGCTAGCCACCGCCGTCGCGGCGCACTTGCGGTTGCAGGCGTCGCTGCAGGCCTCAAGCTTGAAGTTATCCTTACCTGGTGCAAGCGTCGGCGGTGTCTCCGGAGGAGCGAGGCCGTCGGCCGCCATGGTCCTGCCGAGGACGACGATGGCCGGGCCGAAGAGGCGGAAGGTGTCTGCGCACTTGTCCTTGCAACTGCGGCTGGCGACGGCGGCGCCGCCGTCGCACCGCAGGGAGCACCCGGTGAAGCACATGCCCATCTCCTGCACGGCCGAATAGGCCGTCTTCGGGTCCAGGGCGTTGGGGTCTTTGACGCTGCCGTTGAAGGCGGCCGAGATGGTGTTGCACCTGTGGTCGCAGCCGGGATCTTCGCTTTCAGGCAGGGCGCCGCACATGTCGCGGCACTTTGTGGCGCACGACGCAGCGACCTTGATGACTTCAGCATCACGGTCAGTCGTGCTCACTGCCGCCGGAACCAGCAACGCGATGACCACCGCCACAAGCGACACCAGGATCACGCTGGAGCTCGACATCTTGATATATTTCTGATGGATGATCCTTAAACTTGGGCTGCCTTTTTTGTTTTTGCTGTTGATATGGTTCCCTTCACAATGCACCCATAGCGCACCCATGAATTTATAGGTCTGTGCACGTACACATGTGAGGCTAGGAGAGTTTTGCGCTTCATTCCCGATGAGTGTCTGCGTATTCATCATCCCGCGAGGTCCTCTCCTCCAGCTACTTCAGGTAAAGTTTAGTTAGTTTAGTTTATTCTTTTACAGAATTGCTACTTCTTTTAATACTTGCTTAATTTAGCCAAGAATGCAAGCATGCACATTTTCTAACAAAATTGTGGAAGCAATTTTAGTATGTATAGTGATGAGCCGTGCGTGAACACATCGCCAGGATCCAAATCCATGTGACCGCACACCTCGCTGACCTCCTCGTATGCCAATCTTTCACACTCAATTCTTTCGTAGGAATGCGTGCCACATCTTTCGATACGCGTCTATTGTTGTCACATCGTTCACCGCCACCGAAAGCCATTGCACGAAGCGAAATAGTACCGATTTTAGACCAAGATAGTCCGTGTCACACGCATAATGTGGCCCGTACACATCGGCGGAATAAACAGAGACCAACAAGGGGCCCGAGTGGAGTTGCCACCGCTGTGTCAAACGGGCTTCACGCCGTGCCCTAGTGCTGCGCGCACGAGAGGAGGGGGCGCCGCCGCCGATGGTCGCGCTGCCGGCATCTCTACCCAGTTACCATATCGAGTCAAATTGAATTAGGAAATAGCCATTTAGTTAATCGAAGTGAGTTTATTAGATGGAATGGAGAATCCAAATCTTATTGCGATCTCATAGAGTTTACTTAAGAGTCAAGTTAGAGTTTGCTTACAGTGGTTAAGTCTCGCTGGGACTATAAATACCAGCACGATGTAACCATTCAATCTTAAGAAAGGAATAGTCGAAAGACTAAACCCTAACTCTCCAGCTCTTGAGCCTTCTCTCTTTTCCTCTCTCCCCGTGCACGTGCGCGCCGCCGCCCTCAGCCCTGCGAGCCACCGCCGCCTCCTGCTGCGCGCCGCCCCCGTGGGCACGCGCCACGCTGCCGCCCTTCGCGTGTCTATGTCAGCACCACGTCGGGGCCCCGGCTAAAAACCCGACAACCGGTATCACACTTCCGATCTGATCTCGCACATCCATGGCCTCCACCACCACCACCATGAGGCAGTTCTTCCGGAAGTTCTCCGTCAACTTCCTCGCCAAGCTCGACGACATCACTAGAGGGCTGAACAACGTTGACAATCGCCTCTCCATCATTGCGAAGGAAGGCATCACGTTGCGAAAGAAAAAAATACGAGAAGGAGACCATCATCACCAACATGGAGATCGCCACGAAACAATCCATGGAGATAGCGGGTCACTACTTCCTCCAATAAAAAGCTAGCTCCTCCATGACGTCGTTCATGGCAAAGATCGCCGCCGAGCTCGATGTCGAGCCCTTCTACAAAGAAGAGCCCATGAAGGAGACGCAACTGGCACCAGCTCTAGGGCTGGGGTGCCCGCCTCCATCCATGGCGGCAATGAACACATCAACTTCAACTACACCAGCTATGACTACTACCATCACCGTCACCCAGGCCAGTTCAGATCTGAATACCACCATCAACACCCCTATTGTAGAAAAACAACATGTTCGAATCGCCACCGACAAAATCTCCATTTACCTCAACTATACAAATTTTTTTATCTGGCACCATGGAGAACGGCAAGGATGTGTCAAATGACTTTTCCGTGGCACCGATCAGCCCTTGTCGGCATGCCCGACAAGGTCAGTGACATCGTGCATCCTATGGTCATCATCTTCAAACCAATCTCCTACGAGAGCGATAGCAGCCCGCTGCTGGATGATGTTCGCTACAATAGTTGGAATGATCGTCCCAAGAAAATCATTGACGACAAGATGATCAGGAAGCCGAGTGTTGATACGAAAATGTGTATCTCTGTGTACCACACCTCGGAGGCCTGCAGGAACTTGCAAAGCAGGAGAGCTTGATGATTCCCTAAGCCTCAAACGTCGGATGAATTGGGTCTTGATCGAACCTTGGCATGCCAGCCTATTTGATCTACAATTGACAAGGGAAAAGAAAAGTCAACGTGGAACATGTCAGCTTTGCTTCCAAACAGTTCCAAAAATGTGCAACCTAAGGTGGCCGATTAGTTGAGGAGATTGACTAGAGAGTCAACTCCTATGCACATCATGAGTAAATGTAAAGAATAAATCAAAATGCCTATTTAAATATGCATGAAAAGAACAGATCCTTCTAGCCAATTCGATTTAGTCGATACAAGCAGGATAGGCAGCATGCACACACGGAATCTAGATAAAGCATCAAGAGCCGTAGGAAACCTACCAAACATGCCTCAACATCGTTAACAATGGGGATTCTGGGGCTACAAGCCTTGATAACAATATTGAACACATCTAGCAAACTCACTAGATCAATTAACGATTAAATGGATCCATGAATACATACTACAAGTGAAAGCACAACTGCATTCGACTATTTAGCCGTTACGCAATAAAGAAAAGGTAACCCGCACATGTAGACCTGATTTAAGAACCAAAAGACATCCTAAATCTACTAAACGTACTCCAAACATCGCTAACAGTAGGGTTCCTAGGGCTACAAGCCTTGATAACGATATTCAAGCATATCCAATAAATCTGTGAAGTCTATCAAGACTTAAACTAATCTATACATGCACACTACGAGTGGAAAGCATAACCATATTGGCTATTTAGCCGATACGGGGTCCATGAGGCACGAACAAACTATTCATTCAGTTCGAATAAATCTAAGATCAAAGCAAACCTAATCTAGCATTACCGAAAATGGGTATCCTAGGGCTACAAGACATATCGACTAACACAAGATCAAATCAACTCTAACCTTGGATCTACTCACAACCGAACAAATAGATTGAACCCACCACACGTAACAATCAAGATCAAAAAGGATTAGCCAATGCAAACCATGAGACAGCTTGTCGCGATAAGATTAAGCATTAACGGTGAATGACAACAAATCTCAATAGAATTTAAGGCCAAATCTATCGATCCTGGTCGAGCAAAGATATTGTTGTAATAAATAAAACCTTAAAAGCAAACAATATCGGCAACTTAATGAATTTACTAGATTGCTAAATCTAGTAGAGCTGATAACTAGCTTAAATTGACACTTGCAAGAGATTGAATCAATGCAGCCTTACAAATCACAACTTAAACCGATAACTGCCTTATATAAAATTTGCTGAGGTTGGACTTAACCAATCCAGCCGTACGTACAAGATATAAGCCGTGGCAATACCCACAAGCAAACCGAAGGTCGGACCTAACCGATGCAGCCCCGTTCCTTTGAAGATCTCGTCGGAATCTAGTACTCCTACTCCTAGGGTTTTGGCGTGAAGCCGGTTTATTGTATTGATTTATTGATGTCCTTTACAATAGCCGAGGCTTTAATATTTATAGCCCAAGGCAAGATGAATTTCGATGAAAATAAAGAAATAATAAAAATGATTACTTGGACCCTCATTCTTCCATTCCGATAGAGTCCCAAGAGGCCCAAAAGTGGGCAAAAAACGACATAGGGATGCATGCTGTGTTTGCATGGCTAAAATTTTGGCATGAAACTAAGCACCAAGGTGAAAATTTTGGCACATTGCATTTGTTGGAGCAAAACTTTTGGCATTTGACATTTTGAATTCCAAAATACATCTAAACACACCCGAAATGAGAAATACTAGTTCCCAAAAGAATAGACGTTTTGTTCTGTTCCATAATGGAAACGCCGATTGCTCCAAGATGCAAAACCAAGTAAACTAGCGTCCAAAAATGCTCGATACTTTGGAGCTACCGCTATTTTTTTTTCTAATAATGACCTGCTTAGACATATATTTAGGCAGTCCACAAGCAATTCGTGCTGTCTAGAATGACACACGTACAACATGCGAACATTGAAATATAGCAAGCAACTTATATGGAAACTTAATTATCTGGCAAATGGAAAAGGAGGAAAAGATTTTGAGCCTCATGAGTAAAGCATGAACTACGTGTTCATGCCTCGCCATGGCATGGCTTTATAATTACGCACCTTGATGGCGGTGGCATGCCCTTAGGCTCTCTGAACTTGGAGCTCATGTCGTACACTGATAGATTTAAGTTTAGTAAACATATATCATAAAAATCTTATACGAGACTAAACAACCATTAATTAATATAAGGGACTATACTGTATTATATTGCACCATATATAGCTTGATATGGGATATACAATTTTTTGACTTTAATTAAATAAAATATTTTTCAAGCACATGTGGCTCGGAACATTTGCCACAAGTAATGGATCAATGGCACGAATGTCGAATGGAAGGACCGTGCATTGCAAGCTGGCAAAGAACCGTGTCCATTATCTGTACGTCTTGTCTCAGTACGTGACCAAGTTGAGAATGCATGCGGCGCCCAGCTAGAGAACCCCTTCTCCCCTCTGCTTTGATTCATTGCTTCTGGTGCTGCATGTGCCCCTGACATGACACGATTCTTGCAAAGAAGTTGTGCGAACCTCTCTGCAAGTGTCGAGGTAAATTTTATTGGTTGTTGAACGGTTGTCTCCCTCGTCAGCCAGCGAACCTCACCGTACTATGCTCAAACTAATGGTCAGGCTGAGCTCAGGCTTCTCAAGAAGATTGAGGATAATTCAAGGAAGTGGCATGAAGTTTTGTCTGGAGCTCTGTGGGCTCATAGTATATCAAGACATGGTGCCACTAAAGTTACTCCTTTTGAGCTTGTGTATGGTCAAGAAGTTGTGTTGCCCATCAAAGTTTAATTTTGGATGCATATAGACTTGCAAAGCAAAATGACCTATCCGCCGTTATGTATCATGATACGATTTTGGGTAATATTGACGAGGTGACTGATAAAAGATTGAAGGCTCAAAAGGAGATAGAGAAAGGCAAAGCTCACGTTGCCAAAGCATATAACAAGGAAGTTAAGAGCATGTCGTTGCAAATGGGATAATTAGTGTGGAAAACCATACTACCAATTGGCTCGAAAGAGCTACAAGTTTGGCAAGTGGTCGGTAAGTTGGGAAGGTCCTAATATAAAGTGATCGATAAAAGTGATATTCAAAAACTCGTATCTGCCAGAGGCATTGAAAGGTGAACGTTTCACAAAGGCATTGAACGTGAGGTACTTAAAGAAAGAAATACTTCCTTTGGTGAGAAGCCTAAGTGCTCTCAAAACATTGGCTCATATATGTATTGCCCTTAGAACAAAAATGGCCGATATGCATGTAATACAAGATTTTGTAACACTTGTGTGGCATTCATATTTATGCCCGCATACAAGATTCGTATTACAATGATCGAAATTTGTGCGTTAAGTGATGAATTTATTCACGGTCGGGCTACTCGTGGAAAGGGCACAAGAATTTTGATGATTATTCGAGAAATTATTTGTGTCGACTTATAAATAACAAGATATGTTTATAGCCGAAATCAAATTGTTGGGCTCCACACAAATATCATACATATTTTCATAGCTCGTGAGCGCACATGTGAGTACAGGAGAAATTGATGAGTATTCACATACCCGTAGTTTCTCTGAATATATACATATATATGTGTATGTGGGGATATGCGGCCGGCGGCCGTATAAATGCAATCCTATTTTTGGAGTTTTCTCTTAATATATACATATATGCACATTGAAATACGCGGCCGACGGCCGTAAAAACAAGATTCTATTTATGGGTCGTGTATAGACACGTATATATATAACACAATGCTTTCCTACTTCCATAAGCAAGACACGAAGGAGTAGTACACGAGCGTACTTGAATTCCACCTATCGGAGATGTTGAATTCTATTTATTGGTCAAGAATATACATGGCTTCCATATATAGGTGCTTGACTAAATTCATAAGCAAAGACACGAACGTACACTTGAACTCCATCTTTCTGATGCATTGCATTCTATTTATGGGTCACATATGCAGCTGTTTGACCATTTGCATGGGCACACAACGTGTCTTTTTTGATCCGTTGCATGAGGGAACCCGTCTAAACGGTAATAAGACCGATTACAGGCCACAAGAGCTTTGGTCAGCCCGGTCATTCTACTTTGTCGGATCCATTAGGAGAGGGGCTCTCGTTCCATGACTGGAGGTGGAGGTGCGCGCTTGCCGGGGTTCCTCGGACGACCATTCCATCGAGCTCCCTGGCTCCCGTGCATAAAGGCCATCCAGTTCTCACTTGCACCAGGGGAGACACCACGGCCACTAGGCTGATCACACGCGCAGCGTCACCACTAGGCTACACACACACACGCATCGCCACCACAGTCTCCAGTCCACTGCTCTCACACACACTCACATATCGCCGCAATACTGCTTTCAAACCACCCCGCCGCTGCCGTCACCAGACACAGTTCCGTAGCGAGGAGGGTTGACGCCGTTCATCGCCAGAGATCAACCATCATGGCTGCATCGAAGGGTGAGACTCCCCACTAGAGGGGCTTTGTGTTATTTTGTTAGATGCTGCTATAAGGTTGTGTGAGGTGTGAGGTGCAGGAAAAGCATGGTGAAAATTCAGTCAAGGTGTGTTAGATGGAGAAGTGTAGATGGTATGGTGTAGAGTTAGAAGAAGTTGGAGAATGTAGAGCGTTGGCATGTTGCTGAAAGAGAAGGAGAACAATATCTTGGGTGTGTAGTAATATAATTTGATGGATCAAGATTACCAAGTTTCAAGTGAGAGAGAGAGAGTCAGAGGCTATGGCGTTTGGGCAAATAGTAGGAGGATGGCGGGGTGTGTAAATGCAATGCAAATTTGAGATGGTTGTAGTATAGATTCAGTTGCAGAGATGAGTATGTGCACTGCAGATCAGTTAGTGTATTTGTGGAATTTGATTGAGGGGAAGGAAGATTCCTGTAGAGGTGTTAGTGCAAGTTAGATGATGATTCAATTCAATGAAGGAAATAGCTGAGTTCATGAGAAGAGCAGATCAGGGAGAACAATAGTAGAGTGTATGCAATTGATATCAGTGATTGGAGGATTTGATTAAAGGGGGTGTGTAAAGCAGTAGGCATAGTTTAGAAAGCAATATGTCAAGGAGTTAGGAGACTGAAAGTTCAATGAGAGGTGTCAGGATCATTTGCTAGTGAGATCAGTGATGGCAAGTGCAAGTGATGAGTTGCAGTGAGAAAGGAGGGAGATTAGCATGGAGGAGGAGGGTGAATTTGATGATAAGCATAAATGTCGAGCTGTAGTGAGAGATGAGAGAGATACAGTGATTAATATGAAGAAAGACTGAAGAGAGTGATGGAGAGTAGTAAGGGTCTGAACTGAAGAGGGACATGTGTTTGAGGAGAAGGGAGCAAAGTCTGAAACTTGTGAGAGATAGAGGTGTCGTGATAGGCATTAGGTTGATGGCTTGGAAGTTGTGATAGAATACAAGAATCAGTAGTGCCATGTTGGCGAGATGGAATGTGCTGTTGGGTAAAGAGAGTCTTAGTTTCCGCGACAAGAAAGAATTATGTGGTGGGAAGAAGCAATCAGAGATAGTGGGCTGTAGTTATAAAGGAGTGACATATACAAATATATAGATGATGAGTGGAGTGTGGAAAGAAAGAGGAGATGGCAGTGAAATATTAGGGAGGTTTGGTGATAGAGTGCCTTGTGCAGTGCAACAAAGTTCAGATTAGGAGGAATGTGAGTGGTAGAGGGAGAAAGGTGGCAGGTTGCAATAAGAAAGAGCAGAGATAAGAAAAATTAGTAAGGAAGAAAGTTGAGGTCGAGGCTGACAGACTTGTGTTTGGGAGGAATGAGCAGAGTTTGGAATTGATGAGAAGCAGAGGTGCTGTGCTGCAATGATAAAGGAGAGGTGCCTGAAGTAGTGATCAAATGGAATGTAAACTCATGAAAGACAGGTGTGTGTGCAGCAGTTAGAAAAGAGAGATGAGAGACTGCAGTAGATGCAGTAAGACAGTGAAGCAATAAGTTAAGAAGTATGATAGAATATAACCACATATGAGTTTTAGCATTGAGAAGTGTGAATAGAGACAGCCTCAGTTTCCTTGAAAAGAAAAAGATTTGCAATAGGAAGTACTACAGTGAGTGAGATTCAGTAAAGTGGTGAGGATGAAATGTGCAAAACAGTATTCCCTAGCAATGTTTCAGAGAGAGGGAAGCAATCCGTTGTAGAAGAAGTGCAGTGCATAAACTTGACAACGTTCAGCGACGCTCCTTGTGGATGTGTATGGAGTAGTGGGAGCAGCTAGTGATGTTGTACTAGAAGTTTAGAGGAGCAAAGCTGAGAGAGCAGTAATCAGTAAATTTCAGAAAGTGCAGAGCTGATAGTGCTGAACTGAAACAGATAGCTTGTTTGGGTTGTGCTTTGGGAAGACCGAAGAACTTGGTGCACATAAAGAAAGCAGTAGAGTATCACAGCGGCAGAAACTCGGCCTCCATTTTAGAAATACAGTCTAACATTGTTTACAATGAGCAAAGACCAATGTGGACAGAAAGTCATGGGCATTGATAGTGATCAGTTATGTGAAGTCAGTAAAATGTAATCCCAGTAGTGCGTGTACTGTGTATTATTAAGCAAGCAAAAGATGTAATATATACATATACGCAGTAGTACAGTAGTTAGCATGTGCCTTGGGATGTAGAGCTGTCGTGGGATTTAACTGAAAGAAATAGCATGTACTATGTCATTCTCAGAATGTTTGAAGTATTAGCATAGCACGACAGATTGTTAGTGGCCTAATGTAAATTAGGCCCTATGTGACTCAGAAGTAGTCATCACAGTGTGCTAATTTTCTAAACGTGATGGATGGTGCTTATATGTGTTCTCTGGTGTATGTGCATACATACACTCCCTGTTGGTCGATCAGCTCTCACGATTGAGTTCAGTAAAGTGGTGTATATGCATATACGTGGTTACACGCTAATAATTTCTTGGCTGGAACTTGTTAACGTGAGTGAGATGTGCAGTATGATGAATGAGCTGCCGTTGTCTCTCTCTTTATGTATGAGCAACTCGGAGCTTGCCGGACACGTTGTTGTGTTTGAGCTAAAGTCGTTTCTAGACCGACGAGGTTAGGAAAATGAGTTGTCAGTCTACTCTGTGACCGATGAGGCCGGAGATATTCGGCCCTGACCGACGAGGCAGGGTATTCATTTTCTCGCGACCGACGAGGCCGAGCATTCTTGCACTCCAGACTTCGTGACCAACAAGGCCGGATAGCATACACTACTCACCAACGAGGCTATGGCAATTTTATCATCATTTGAATATTATGTTATTATTCATATACACACTTGGAGATCACATACTCAAGACCCGGAGACATGATCATCATCGCAGCTTAATCGGAGATCTTCCATAGAAGTTAGTCTATGGATGTAATTAACTGGCGGCTTCACGAGGTCCCGGGAACCAAGAATTACACATTGACCTGTATTTCAGATGTGTTAGGGGCAATGCAATGTAAATTCCATGTGGGAACATGTACTTTGTAATTCTCCAAAGAATTAATAAAGATCAAATTTCCCTGAGATTGTTCTCTATTTAATTTATTTTGTATACTTATGTATATTGGCACGCTCGCGTAATTGTTTATTTACCCACGCATTAGGACCTAACTCCCCCAGCCGGGAGATGTTTCCTTTTGGCGAAACAGTGTACATCACCCTTAGTCGCTGAGGAGGCCGATGTGATGGCATCACTAGTACAAAATTAATTTGGCGTGACACACCCCAAACTTAACCGAGAGGCGGATGCCCCTTCTGTGATTTGGGGATGGAGAACATTCGAAAATGGGAAGCGGAGTTGAGAAGCAACTCTTTAATATTATTCATAGAAGCAACTCGTTTTAAATTTAGAGAAGTGGATCCTTGTGTTTATTCGGAGAAGCAGCTCCCAAAGTACTACTATACCCCTCCAAATTTAATAGAAACCACCACAAATTTTTGGTTCTAGCCCATAACTTAAGTTTCTTCCCCTATGTGTAAACCATCGGATGTAATGAAACGAGTGGCAATCATTATTTCCAGGCGTAATAAAATTTCTCTAATCTAATAATAAATAAGCATGGACCGTTGTAGCTTTTTTTGTTTGGGTGAAAACAAAAAAGTGGGTGATGAAAGTTGTAACTTACTTTCCAACACTGTCGCCTCAGTAAGATTGTAACAGATGGTTGATGAAAGTTGACTGAGACTAATTTTGTGACGGTGAAAACAGTGGGTGCCCGAGCATGCATGCGATCGAAGATAGAGTAGTAAGAAGGAAAATCCAACAGCATGTCTCGGCCCAATATATCGCAGTGGCAAATTAAGAACCTAAGCCTATCGGGTGGTTAATTAAGACCCTAATTAAGCCTATCGGGTAGAGATCGAATAGGCGATGGCCAGCTCTAGCTATATGGACTCCATATATAATTATTATGGAGGATGCGATGCACATGCAGTCGGCTGGGAGGGAAACAATATGTATCCATGTGACGCCTTCAATTTTCCTACCATGCATGTATAGGCCGGCTAGTTTTTCATTTCATGTGTGTGTGTGTGTGTGTGTGTGTGTGTGTGTGTGTATGTATATATATATATATATATATATATATATATATATATATATATATATATATATATATATATATATATATATATATATATATATATATATATATATATATATATATATATATTATATATATATATTATATATATAGTGTGTGTGTGTGTGTGTCTCTCTTCCCTTCTTCCGATTACTGAGGTTTATAATTAATTTGTAGTGATTGTATGTATATACTGGATATGTCTCCATTCAAGTTCATTTTTAAATTTAAAATAAATAAGTAAATAAAAATTAAAGTTCAAGATATGAGTAGTTAATATTTATATGTGGGCACCTAAACAATCTCAAATAAAGATACATCAGTTTACTTAACGACGGAACCACCCCGGCGGTTTACGTGGAGCTGCTAGCTTAGTTACAAACGCGCGTAGGCAGAGGAATCAAAATCTAACTTAGCGCATTTAAGCGTACTTTTTAATGAGCACATGCATGCACACACGTAGGCGGCTGGCTACGTTTAATTTCCTGGTACCGTATCGTAAGTATATTATGTATATAAATAGTAGATATATGGAGTCCTGTAGTCGAGCACGCACACAAACACATCGAGGAGTACAAGCCAACTACACAGCTACAATGGTGCGCACTGGAAAACTAGTTCTCGTCCTCTGCATCGCAGCCGCACTTGCGGTGACATGCTCTGCCGCTGGCGGTGCAGGGGCGTCGAAGAAGAAGGGCCACCACGGCAAGCACGCGGGCTCCGCTGGAGCGGTGATAGGTTGGGCACTCCCTGCGCCACCTTGCTGGGGCTTTTGGCCCTTCCACTGCCCCGGAGCAGCTGCTATGCTGGCCGTCCCTGCGGTCGTCGTCGGTGCCCCCGCCGCAGCTCCCGTCGGCGCCGCTGCTTCCGGCCCAGCGAACCACGACAACAACTAGCAGCAGGGCTTGCAGGCTGGCGACGGGGAACTGCATATCACCGTGACCACGCCTCGTGTGTGTGTGTGTCTATATATATATATATATATATATATATATATATACGGAGCGACTAAAATGCACCCAGGTGCAACCCCTATAGCAAATGCACAGACCCCAACCCGCCAGCCACCCGCCAAACCCAACCGCGCGTCCGTACACAATGGCCCACCTGCATGCAAACATTTGTCCGCCACGCACCAATTGCAACATTGTGTGTGTTGTGGCTGCAACATGTTGTTGTGCTCAATTGCAACATGTCTGTCCCGCATGCAGGGAATCTTTCTTATTTTGGATCGAAAAAATGCAATATCTCCTAAACTGTAGCACCTATTTCAGATCCGTTTGCATCAGATTGTTCAAAAAGTACTGCTTAACAAAACGAGATCCATGAAGACTATATTTGATGAACTTTTTTTTAAGTATGTAATTGCAACATCAATGTACTATGAGTTGTGATCATGACTACAACATAATTGCAACATGTCTGTAGCGTATTAGCGCTTGTTGCAACTACTTACAACGATTTTTGCCAAATTTGCTACTACATGCAACTAGTTATAACCTGGTTGCAAAAAGCCTAACTAGTGAACAACATGCATTTTATATACCAAAATATGTGTATTCTATGCATGTTGTTCACTAGCTAGCAGCCAGCAGTGCGCGCACACCAATTGCAACTCGTCGTGTTTTCCTTTTGCAAACTTGGTTATTGTCCGATTGCAACATGTTCTTTTCTTAGTAACCAATTGCAACCTGATTGCAAACCTAATGTACACCCTTACCCTAATCTCTGTCGACGCTACTGACCCTAATCTCTGTCGACGCTACTAACCCTAATCTATGTCGACGCTACTGACCCTAATCTGTGTCGACGCTACTGACCCTAATCTCTATCAAACATTTAAATGAAACAAAAGTGAACTATACTAGGAATTCCTCAGATCTAATGACAGTTTGGTGACACCTTCAACCCTAATCTCTATTGACGCTACTGACCCTAATCTCTATTGGTGCTACTGACCCTAATCTCAGTCGACGCTATTAACTCTAATCTCAGTCGACAATTGGTCCGAATCGAGCGCCAATTGCAACTCGTTGTGTGTTGCGATTTCAACCGTTGGTGCTTTCTGGTTGCAACATGGTTTGTGTCACATGGGACATGAGTGGGTGAGAGGGAGCCAGAGATCGAGAGGGTGAGTTGCAACCTGACGCGATTCGGTTACACCTAGAGTTGGGACAGTTGCAACTGGGCAAAAACTAGTTGCAACCAGGGTGGGTGCATTCTCTATAGCAAATGCACCCAGGTGCATTATACCATTACTATATATATATATATATATATATATATATATATATATATATAGTTGATGCACGCCATGAATAATGTTTCCACGCTATATATATATATATATATATATATATATATATATATATATATATATATATATATATATATATATATATATATATATATATATATATATATATATATATATATATATATATAATACGATATAATACGATACTAGCGTGGAAACATTATTCATGGCGTGCATCAACTATATATATATACATATGTTTGTGTGTGTTACTACCATATATATTATATTATATTATATTATATTATATTATATTATATTATATTATATTATATTATATTATATTATATTATATTATATTATATTATATTATATTACCGTTTAAAACATGAATCTTTAGATAATTTATTATCCGCCACTGTAGTAGTGTGATTTAATTTTAAGCTTTCAAAACCAGCCCAAAGTGCTAATCACACCCTCTTGGCAAGCAATCATGACAAGAGAAATATATAGTTCCACCCACCATACAAATAAAATGCGCATCTCCCGGAGTCGTGACACAAATATCGTAATGAGCTATATCTGCTGCGTCTATACGGGATTTCCTCGTCACGGAAACACTAATTGACGGCTAGGGTCAAATTATGCACCGATAGTGATAGTATCAATGCCAAAAAAATTCTTTAAGGCAGGGCATCAAAAAACTATCCTAGACCCGATTTATACAATTCATTGAAAAACTATCTATCCTTCAGCATCCTAACCACACTAACGTAGAAAAAAATAGATAATGCTAATAATAGTTTTATAAAGAGTCTAAATTTGGAATATGTGTTATTTGGAAAAAGGTTAGATAGTGTAAAAAAATAGCTTCACAAAGAGTACGACCCCCAATGAATCGAGAAATAAGGTTTAATGGAGAGTGGTGGACCCAAGCTAGCTATGACCAATCAGTTCCAATGCCATGTGTTTGGTTTCCACTCTTATGAGAATTCAGGAGAGGCACCTAGTTGAGACATCATGAGCTCTCTTCCCGGTTCTAGGATTTCAAGAAGATGATGCCCGCCTGGATACACCAATTGACGGCTAGGGTCAATTATGCACCGATAGTGATAGTATCAATGCCAAAAACATTATTTAAGTCCGGGCCGATTTATACAATTCAAAGAAAAACTATCTAACCTTCGGCACCCTCGCCACACTAACGTAGGCAAAATAGATAATGATAATAATAGTTTTACAAAGAGTCTAATTTTGGAATATGTGTTATTTGGAAAAAAGGTTAGATAGTGCAAAAAAAAAAACAGCTTCACAAAGAGTGTGACCCCACAATGAATTGAGAAATAAGGTTCAGTGGAGAGTAGTAGACCCAAGCTAAGCTACGATCAATCAGTTCCATTGCCATATTTTTTTTTGACAAGGCATTGCCATATGTTTGGTTTTCCACTCCGATGAGAATTCAGAAGAGGCACCTAGGGGACCTTAGAGTGGAGACATTTGAATATGATTGATTATCCTTAGAGTGGGAGAACCAACCATACACCTTGCTCCCTTTGACGGATCAAATCTTTATGATCCAATTGTTGAATCTTTTGTTCTCTTGGCTGTTCTAGGACTGATTGGCATTGGCATTGTGACCTCGTCCTCCACTACTGGAGTTCTCGCTGAAGGAGAACCACTAGAAAATTCTTCTTCAATTGTTGGAGAAGTAGCTACTGGAGAATTATCCTCCATAGTGTGTACAATCTACAAGTTAAACATCAAGGTATGAATTAAGCTACAGATAAAATTTACAGACACCACTAGTAAAATAACACAATCCATTTGCATTAGACTAATTACTGGTAATTGCTGGAAATTGTGTACGTAAGACTATCTACCTTATACACGGAAATTACTAGAAATTGCATCTAGTTACTACAAATTGCATCAAACTATCTACCTCACTGGTTCTGATTACTAAATGCAGAACCAAAAATTCATATGGTAACTTTCTGGCTCTATTTCCTAGTGGCTGCTGCCAGCACCACCGAAGCCACAACCAGCTCAGGCAACTCAGCGTCGCTGATGGCATAGTAGATGCTGGAGCGGTTCGGGTTCTGCGCAGCATCCTCAATAAGAAAAAATTCCCACCTATGGCACAAGGGAAAAAAACATGTAACCGCAATCCCCAGTCCTCTAATTCCCTATTTTCTAAATCCCAATTCCCTGTCGTCTTTTTCTTGGAAGCGAACATATAGAAATCTAAGGTAGAAGAGAAGAACATGAACTAACCTCTATGTTGAGCACGGGGTCCAGGGGCGCATCAGAGAGGAGCGCCTGTTGCATGACGCCGTCGCTGACTTGTGAGGTACAGACATGGTCGGCACATCGATATCGAGAAGGGTGGTAACGACGCGGGTGGAGGGGACCTGATGCGCACCTACGCTGCTAGATAAAGCGGCGATGGCCGGGTAACGCGGCGGCGGCCGCTCTACGCGAGGGCCGCACCCTGACTCAACGACTCGAGCATCAGAATAGTGTTCTGGGTTACCCAGCCAGCAGAACAGTGTTGAACACCAAAAGTAAATGGGTCGACCCAACGAGTAATAGCACCAAAACAAGACATTTGGGTTTTGGGTCAATGGGTCAACCCCCATTAAAATCTGCATTCCTAACCACAGGCGTCGGTGTTGACCCAAAGCTTGGCCGGACGTGTGCCAGCTTAGCTTGACTGTAACCTCCATGCCAACTATGCTAGAATGGCCGGACCTGTTCACCTTCAGCGCCCTCGCCACACTAATCTAGGAAACATAGTTAATGCTAATAATAGTTTTACAAAGTGTCTACATTTGGAATATGTGTTTTTCAAAAAAGGTGTGATAGTGCAATAAAAAAAGCGGCTTCACAAAGAGTATGATCCCCCAATGAATTGAAAAATAACATTTAATGGTGCGCAAAGAGCGGTGGCTCAAGTTAGCTGCGAGCAACCTCCCATTATTTAAGGCTTGAAGCTTGTCCCATCTATCAGTGGTATTTTTCTTCGTTCAACCCCCTGTAATCTTAGGAGTCTTAGGCCTTACGCGTGAATTGCAAGCTAGCAGATCGAGCTTAAATAAAACCAAATGAAACGAAGCAAGCTAGTGATTATGGAGACATGGTAACGTAACTTCCAGTTGGAGAAAATGGAGGCACTTAATTGTGGGATTAGGAGACATCTGGAATAAGATGACAAATGCTTGGAATCAACGATGTAAGAAAATAATAATGATTATGGTTGGTAATTGCGGCAACTTTCGACTCAGCTATGGGCTGCTCGATGTCGATGATCCAAGCGCCTTGTGTTTGGTTTTGCCTTGTGTTTGGTTTCCACTTTCATGAGAATTCAGAAGAGGCACTCTCAGCATAGTGTTTGGTTTTGCCTTGTGTTTGGTTTCCACTTTCATGAGAATTCAGAAGAGGCACTCTCAGCATAGTCGTTTAGGTATCAAACAATTGGATGGTTGCTAAGATTTACTTGATAACCTAAGGTTGTAATTGTAAAAAGCTCGTTGTTTTCCCACATTGTTGTCAAAGAGTAGACGTAATTTGTAATCCTTGGTTACTACTTTAATTTAGCTTGCTTTAAATAATGCTTGAGGGATGTTTCATTAACTTCTATGAAAAGCTATGCACTTGTGTTTTAAATTTTGTTAATAGTTATGGAGCCATGTATTCTTCAACTCCAGTGGGTGGCGGGCACAGTTGTGCTCCTGGCAGTTGCGGGAGGGAGAGTGAGATGCACGAGGGGGAGTGAGATATGGGAGGGAGATGGGGCCGAACTGTTGTGTTGAGCAAGACGGGTCATTGTTGACAGTAGTTAACTATCATTTTTAACCGTCAACTTAAAGAAAAAGAATGCTATAAAATTGATTATCACCATAGAGTCATAGACTAGGTGTTTAACCGATAATTCCACGAGTTTTGGTGAATATCTAATTCTGCGGCAGGTGTCGGTGAAAACAACCAAAGATGGCCCACATGTCGTTTACATAGAGAGAAAGGGCCATGTACGAAAAAAGTATAATCTAGAAGAGTCGGGAAGCCACCCCCGGGAGGTGGGACCCACCTACCACTTGGGGACGAGGGCGGGCGCCCCGCCCGGGTGGGCGCCCCACCTCGGGACCAATCGGAGCGAGCCCCGGATCATGCCTCCACCGCCTTTGAGGATGAATAATAATCGTTGATCAAGGTCGGTTTGATCCGAGGGCTGTGGTGCTTCTTAGGGGGCTATATAAGTAAGGCCCCTGGCCCCTGGATCAGAGAGTTCAGAAACCCTAATTCATATTTTTCAGAGAGAATTCGCCTGAGAGGGGTCTCTTGAATGGATCTTTTTCTAGGGCACATACAAGAGAGTTTAGCTTTGTAGTCTCTATGTGAGATTAGAGTTATTCTTCAAGATTGAGAGAGTTAGAGTGGAGGGAAGACTGGAGGAAGCCCGGCCTCGTCGTGTCTCCTCTCCGGCTTGTACGCAGTGGTGAAGTCTCCTAACCCGAGGCTTGGTTCTAGGATTCTTCGGCAATTCAACTTCTAATACTAAGTAAGTACATTGTTATTATTGTTCTTTGGTTTACAAGTTTACTTTATTCACTTCGTGTAGGGAATAGAGTAATCATTCGTAGCGTAAGCGTGGTGCTTGGGCTAGAATACTCGTAGATATCCCCTATCTGGCCGGATCGGTGTGTAGTAGCGTGGGACGTGACAATCCCATTGTTACCTTCGGAGCCTCCTCCCGTTAGAAGGTTTGGTAGGACCTAAGTGCCCTGGTCAAGCATCCCCTGTGGTGTCTCTTTTCCAATGGTATGTTCCCATAGACCAATAGTTTCATATAGCTTACCATAGGTTAGAACCAGATTGTCATCGTAGTCTTCTCTAATCGCTTATATCTTCGCTACCTTGTAGTGCGGCCCAGGGGTAATAGTAAAGACTAGGTTAGTCTTTGCACGCTTTCTCCTTGTGGATAAAACAAATATGATACTCTGGATTTATCTCCTGGGTGAAGTGCTAATCGATATCTGTGCGCTTGCGGATTATTTCTTTTTGATTCTTTCGTGTGCGTAACCAATATCAACAAGCATTTCAGGTGCCGTTGCCGGGGAGAATGACGTCAGCTGAGTTAACCTTAAGTCTTGCTTTACCATGTACCAATGCTTTTACCTTTTCCTTTTTTCCTTACCTTATTCTTTTTATCTTACCTTTTTCTATCCTTATGAATAACATAAATTCCATTCCTATCTATCAATTTTCGCACCCACGGAGAACACCCTAGTGCCATGGGAGTCATCACAACCTATCCAAACCACTAACTATAGGCCTGAGTCTGCGGTTGATTGCAATGGTCCAAAGCCTATCCTTTTTAGGAGGAGTAGACGAAAACCCTTACCTTCATATCCGAGACTACGAGCAAACATGTGACTGTCTTCACATAGAGGGCATGTCGGATCAAACTTTACGTTGGAAGCTATTTCCTTTTTCTTTAAAGGGTAAAGCTAGACAATGGTATGACAAAGCCGTAGGTAAGTAACAAGGAGATTGGGGATCCTTATGTTCTAATTTTTGCTTAAAATTTTACCCTATCTCCCAAATCGTCGACCTTAGAGTCAAGGTTCTGACTTTTAAGCAAGAGCCTAGTGAATCTTTGGCCTCGTCCTGGAATCACTTTACCAATCTTTTAGTATCTGGCCTGGACCTTAGTTTACAAGACCCTATTCTTCTTCAACATTTTTATGAAGGTCTTCATAGAGAAAGTACGCAATTGCTCGATACAACATTCGAGGATCATTCTTGCATGTTTCTTTAGAAAAAGCAAGATCAATCCTAGATCAAATCCTATCTTTTGAATTAGATAATATCCTAGAAGTAGAACCTCAAGTAGTGAAGCAAATTCTTTGCCGATATACCATCCACTTCGCCTATTCCAAATTCCGAGCAAGAAAAAGAAGAAATTCCGTTTCCGATTTTATGCTTGATATCGAACTCGATCTTTTTATTGATTTTAGAAACATCATGAATTACTATTCTATAAAGAAACCACAGAATCAACGTAATCATCTTAGTGAATTTTTAGACCTTTCGAGGATATTTCTTATAGAAGCACCTCGGAGAGCTAGTGTCGGTTATAAAGTGAATGGTTAGAGCAATCGAGCTTTCCTCCGATGTGATCCATCTCGGATTCACCCTCTCTTTCAATACGTTGCTTACTTAATTCCGACTACATAGACGCTCTCTATAATCCGGTTGTGGGTATAAATATCATGTCCGCTTCACTTGCACAACATTTAATGCGGCACATGACATTAACCCTAACTACGAAATTGATGAAGTCTTTTAGGACACATTGTTCCTAGTTTAGGAATCCTACATATTTAACCCATCCAGGTAGAAGGAACCATGGTTCATTTGAGCTTTTTTGTCTTTGACATATGGGACTTCAATCTGTTGATAGGACAACCTTTTAGAAGACTTCTTTACAAAGGACAAGTAGGGAAATTAAACATTTGTTTTGGAAAGAAACTCCAATTCCCATTGTCCATATCTCGTTCTCTAAGTATTAGGACCGAATCTTGTCTTCAACTTGATCCGTTGGAGGAATTCAAGGCTGCTTCTCTAGAGTTTTTATCAGAATCAGGTCTAGAGGATGATGCTCAATTCTTCATAGAAGAAGAAGCTAATTACTCTGAGCCTGAACCTTTAGATGAGTTTGCAGAGCCAGCTAGACCTCCTATAGAGCTTAAACCTTTACCGACCGGTCGTAGATACGCTTTTCTAGATGACGATCAAGAGTCTCCTGTGATCATAAGTGATAAACTCACTCAGGAGCAAACTCTTCACTTAATGGCTGTCTTAGAAAAACATCACTCGGCTTCTGTCTACTCACTCCAAGACCTTAAAGGAATTTGTCCTGCTCTTTGCACCCATCGCATTCCAACAGATCCTAATATTCCACCTTCTAGACAACCCCAACGTAAACTCAATAATGCGATGAGGAAGGTTGTTAAAAAGGAAGTTTTGAAACTGTTGCACGCCGGAATCATTTATCCTGTGCCGCGTGGTGAGTGGGTAAGCCCTGTCCATGTTGTGCCTAAAAAGGGAGGCATGACTGTTGTTAAGAATGAAAAGAATGAGTTGATCCCTCAATGAACCGTCATAGGATGGCGGATGTGCATAGACTATAGAAAGCTTAATAAAGCTACTTGGAAGGATCATTTTCCATTGCCTTTTAACGATGAAATGTTAGAACAGTTAGCCAATCATTCTTTCTTCTGTTTCCTTGATGGATATTCGGGGTATCACCAAATCCCTATCCACCCCTATAATCAAAGCAAAACTACTTTTAGGTGTCCCTATGGAACTTATGCCTATCGTAGAATGTCTTTTGGATTATGTAATGCTCCAGCTTCTTTTCAAAGATGCATGATGTCTATATTTTTTGAAATGATTGAAGAGATTATGGAAGTTTTTGTTGACGGTAGTTAACGTCAATTTTTAACCGTCAACATAGCTTCTATAACTACAAAAAGATGTTCACCAGTATAAGTCTAGGGGTTTGAACTAATGAATTCCACGAGTTTTGGTGCATCAGTGTTTTGCAGGGCTTACGGGAATAGAGTTAAAATAGATAAAGTTATCAAATAAAAAGTATCTCAAATGATGAATTGGACTACACCATTGCGAAGGGCTCGTCGCGCTGATCGAAATGGATATATTATTTGCTATATTTGGACTCCGGAATAAAAAGATACAGAGGAAGGAAGATTCCACATGAAATGATGATGTCATCGGCACAAACAGACAAAACGAACAATGGCTGACACGTGGACCCAGGCGCAGCAGCAGCGGGTCCCAGCGTCAGCGGCTGTCCCCCATGGGGGAACCCACGCCCCAGCGCCCCAATCGCGGAGCGACACGTGGCGGGCCCAAGGCCACGCGCGCGCGCGCCCAAGCGCGGGAGCGCGGGAGGCGGCCTGTCGCTCGCTCGGCCGGGTCCAGAAGGACACGTGGCGACGCGCTAGAGGAGGAGAAGGGCGGTGGCCCGGTCTGGCGCGGTCCAGCCGGCCCTGGCGCGACCAGACCGGCCGAACCGGCCGGTCCACCCGCCCGGAAAGCTCCAGAACCTTCCAGAAAGCTGCCAGCAGGCATTTGAGGCCGGTTCGGGTCCGGTTCAGGGCCTATATGGCCGGTTCTTCTTCGGTTTTCTTCGCAGATCGACCAGGGAATATGCCAGGATTATTCTCTTCATCTCCACCCTCCATTTAGGTCGGTTCATCTAAGGGTGGAGAATAAAAGTGACGCGGATCGATGACATGGCGCCTCACGCGGATCGGTGACGTGGCGATGCCTCCCAGGGCTATATAAGGAGGGCGCCCCCCCTCTAGTTTTCCATCATATCTCTTCTACAAGATCAATTCTAGGGTTTCAATTCCTCATCTAATTAGAAGAGGGTCCCTCTAGTTCATCTAGTTCTAGTTCTAGTTCGTCTAGTTGTATCTAGAAAATAGGGAGAGAGAGGAGGGAGAGGCGAGGAGGAGCCGGATCTCGTCGGATCTTCCTCAACATTGTAAAGTTGCAGCATCTAGTTCGTCTTCCGGCTACTCTCCGGGTTCTTTAATTATTATTTCTAAGTTCAGTTCTTTATTTAATTATTACTTTATTATATTTACTTGATCTCTGCTCGTATTGAGTGCTCTAGTTATTCATGGTAATTAGAGTAGTAGCGATAGTGTAGACGTGGTGTCTAGGCTATAGTTTACCCGAGTTTGCGCCCAATCCCACGGATAGTTGTGGTAGCCCCGCAGGTGACAGCTCGCGTGCCTTTGTATTCCACCACGTTCGGGTTGGTGTTTCGTAGAGCTTTTAGGCAGCCTTCTCCCAACTACTATCTTCCCGTCTTTTCGAGAGTTGGAAAGGACTTGCTGCTCCAAAGTAAGTATAGTATAGTAAGCCTGATTTTGATCATCCAATCAACTTAGAAGACCCTAGAAGGTTCCTCTCTACCCACCAAAAACATATATATCTTTCTTTTCTTATCTTTATCCTTGGACGGCCTTGATTCTCTAGTACACTTCACGTTCCCGTGGAAATCGATACTCGGAATACTCCCGGTGAAAGCTACATCGGTATCCGTGCGCTTGCGGATTTTTCGTGTGCGTTTAAAATACCCAACAAGCTTTACGGCGCCGTTGCCGGAACGGTAGCCGTGCTAGTTTAGAACCAAGTTCGCCCGTGTATCCTTTTTTTCTTTTACCACCATTCTCACCTCACCACAAACATCAACCACCACCAACCATATGGATTCCACTCCTATTCATAAATTCTCTGCACCAAAGGCTGAGTTCCTAGAGCCACCACAATCATCGAAGCCAATCACAGCTTCTAGCTTTAAATTCAAACCTGGCTTTATAGCCATGGTGTGCGAAACCCTTCTCTCGGGCTAAAGGATGAAAATCCTTACACCCACCTTAGGGAATTTGAGCACTTGTGTTCATGCCTCACCATTGCCGGCATGGCACAAGAGACCATTAGATGGAAACTGTTTCCATTCTCCCTTGAAGGAACAAATAAACATTGGTATGCTCATTATGTGGGAGGAGTAAAAGGAGATTGGGAAGAACTTCGAGTCAAATTTGGTCTCACTTTCTTCCCATCCAAACTTGTTAATGCCCTTCAAAAAGAAATTATTAATTTTGAACAGAAGGAGAAGGAGACTTTAGGAGCAGCCTGGGCTAGGTTCACAAGTCTTAAAAACACCGGCCCGAGACCTCTCTTTGCCTCGACCATGTCCTTCTAAGTCATTTCTACCATGGTCTTAGCGAAGAAGCGCCCTCTTCCTAGACACATCTTCTCGGAGGATCCTTCATACACATGTCCTTTAGTGAGGGGGAAGCTATCCTAGAGAAAATTCTTGAAAACACCCCTTACACTGGCATATATGATGAGTTTCCTGAAGAAGAAAAAGAAGTTGAGTCAATCCCTGACCAACAAGAGGAGATACATGCAATCGAATCTCAAATTCCTTTAGATCCTTCTAATGATTTGGTTGCCAAAGAATCTCCCACTATAGGAACACAACCCACATTGGAAGATGATGAGCTCCATCCTTCCACGTTTCTCTCAGAAATTGAGGTAGATCTTTTTGAAGATTTTGGGAATGCCTCGAACTTTCCAATACAAGTAAAGCCTCTAGTGCACTCTGCACCATTTGAGGATAAAGATGGTCCACCTAATGATCCCTTCTTTATGGAACACATCAAAGGACTCTCGGCCATTATGAGCCGTGAGTGGTTGGCGTAAATAGAGTTATCCACGAGGTAGCCCGAATTACGCCCCCTCGAGACTTTTGTTGCAACCTTAAGGGGACCACCATAGAGGCTTATTATAGTCCTACCGTTGGGATGAACATTATGTCAAAGGCTGTGGCCGAAGAACTTTGCCCCAACGAGTCATTGATCCCATCTAATAAGCTTCTAAGAATTCCTTCTGGAGTTACTCTTGAAAGTTATGGGGTCATCAAGACTATTATGTTACGCATAAGAGGCTTTGAGTATTTTTTAGATTTTCATATCTATGACATCTCAAACACATCCCTCTTGATTGGTGTACCTTTGGGGACACTCTTCCAAGAGCGACCAAAACAAAGTCTCTTGAATTTAAAGCTGGGGAACTCTATTATAGATGTCTCACTTACGCGCTCACATAACGCGATAGTAGAACCCAAGCCCGAAGAAGACCCTATTGAGGAAGCCTTAATGGCATCTCTAGAAGACTTAGCTCAACCTCAGTTCGATACTGAACACTTCATTGAAGAAGAGGAAGAGCTAGCAGAACCTATAGAGCTAGACCCCTTCGAGTTGCCACCACGACCCCCAATAGAGCTAAAACCTCTTCCTCTTGGCTTGAAATATGTCTTTCTCAATAACAATCCAGAAACACCTGTTATCATAAGTGACAAGCTTTCCCAAGAAGAAACCAACAGACTTGTCACTGTCCTAGAAAGACATAAATCGGCCATAGGCTACTCACTCCATGACCTCAAGGGGATTAGTCCCGCTCTTTGCACTCATCGTATCCCTACGGATCCCGACATCTCACCAACAAGAGAACACCGGCGCGGGCTTAATAATGCTATGCGAGAGGTTGTTCGAAAGAGGTCCTTAAGCTTTTGCACGCCGGGATTATTTATCCCGTCCCTCATAGTGAGTGGGTTAGCCCTGTCCAAGTTGTGCCAAAGAAAGGAGGAATGACGGTTGTTAGAAATGAGAAGAATGAACTCATTCCTCGCCGCACCGTCACGGGGGTGGCGAATGTGCATAGACTACCGGAAACTTAACAAGGCTACAAAGAAAGACCACTTCCCGTTACCCTTCATCGATGAGATGTTGGAACGGCTTGCAAAGCACTCTTTCTTTTGTTTCCTTGATGGGTATTCTGGGTATCACCAAATCCCGATCCACCCTGATGACCAAAATAAGACTACTTTCACATGCCCGTATGGAACTTTCGCATACCGACGAATGTCGTTTGGATTGTGTAATGCTCCAGCTTCTTAGCCACGGTGCATGATGTCTATTTTCTTCGACATGATCGAGAAAATCATGGAGGTGTTCATGGATGACTTTACTATCTATGGCACAACCTTTGATGATTGTGTCGGAGAATCTAGACTAAGTCTTACAACGATGTGAAGAAAAGCACTTAGTACCGAACTCGGGAAAAATGCCATTTTATGGTTCGGGAAGGAATAGTGCTAGGACACAAGGTGTCCGAACGTGGGATAGAAGTGGATAAAGCAAAGATCGAAGTTATTGAACAACTTCCACCTCCCACAAATGTGAAAGGAATCCGAAGCTTTCTAGGCCATGCGGGGGTTCTACAGCGTTTTATCAAAAACTTCTCTCAAATCACTAGACCCCTCACTAGACTATTAGCTAAGGATGCACCTTTCATCTTTGACAATGAGTGCTATGAATCTTTCCAAACTCTCAAACAAGCACTCATTTCAGCTCCAATCATCCAGCCACCTGATTGGACGCTGCCTTTCGAGATCATGTGTGATGCTAGCGACTTTGCTGTTGGTGCCGTTCTCGGCCAAACAAAGGATAAAAAGCACTATGCTATATCCTATGCTAGCAAAACCTTGACTGGGCCACAACTCAATTATGCCACCACTGAAAAAGAGTTGTTGGCAGTTGTCTTTGCAATAGACAAGTTTAGATCTTACTTAGTTGGAGCAAAGGTAATCATTTATTCAGATCATGCTGCACTTAAATACCGCTCACTAAGAAAGATGCTAAACCTCGGTTGATCCGCTCGGATTCTTTTACTCCAAGAATTTGACATAGAAATAAGAGATAAGAAAGGAGTAGAGAATTCAAGTAGCCGATCACTTGTCTAGGCTCCAAGTATAAGGAAACACATGAGTTGCCCATTAACGACTACCTACGGGACGACACACTCCTCGCGAACGCACTCTAACCCCGGTACGCGAGATATTGTGAATTTTATGGTTGCAGGTTATGTCCCACCGGGAGGAGATAAGAGAAAGCTCAAATATGACGCTCGATGCCACTTATGGGGTGACCCATATCTCTATCGACTCTGTTCTGATGGAGTATTACGGAAATGTGTCCCAATGGATGAAGCGATGAAAATCATAGAGAGATGTCATGCATCACCCTATGGAGGACATTATGGAGCATTCCGTACGCATGCAAAAATCTGGCAAAGCGGATTCTTCTGGCCCACGATGTATCAAGATACAAAAGAATTTGTTAGAAGATGTGCCAGATGTCAGAAACATGGAAACATCAATGCTCGGAATGCAATGCCACTCCAGAACAACCTACAAGTAGAGTTGTTTGATGTTTGGGGAATCGACTACATGGGACCATTCCAAAAATCTGGAGATGCTGAGTACATCTTAGTGGCAGTTGACTATGTGTCCAAATGGGTAGAAGCAATACCATGCCGAGCTGCTGATTCCAAGAACGCCAAGAAGATGTTCCATGAAGTGATATTCCCAAGATTTGGCACGCCTAGAATGGTCATAAGTGATGGAGGATCACATTTCATTGACAAGAGCTTCAAACAATTCCTGACAGAATATGGAGTTAAGCATAATGTTGCAACTCCATACCATCCCCAAACAAGCGGTCAAGCGAAACATCAAATAAGCAAATCAAGAACATCGTAAGACCGTGGACGAAATGGGAAAGAAGTGGAAGTACAAGCTTCATGATGCACTATGGGCATATCGAACCGCATATAAAACACCCATAGGCATGTCACCTTATCAGCTAGTATATGGGAAGACATGCCATTTGCCTGTTGAATTAGAATTCAGAGCTCATTGGGCAATCAAGAAATGGAACATGGATGTCCATCTAGCTGGCAAGAATCGTCGATGCAAATATCTCGAGCCGGAAGAGTGGAGAGAAAAGGCTTATCACGGCTCCAAGATTTACAAGGAAAGAACCAAAAGGTGGCATGACAAGAGAATCAAGCACAAGGAGTTCAAGCCTGGAGATAAAGTTCTATTATTCAACTCAAGAATAAAGCTCTTCGGTCATGGAAAACTTAGAAGCAAATGGGAAGGACCATTCAAGGTGATTGAAGTCGCATCTCATGGCGCGATCACACTTCAGATGATTCGGGTAACATATTCAAGGTAAATGGTCAACGTTTGAAATTTTTCTTGTACCGAAAACATAGAAGAAATCGATGTGATTGAATTCTTGCAATTTAAAGATCCAATATAAAAACCTCGTCGTACATGCTCTAGACAACTAAGGCCTAACACTTAATCGGTTCCACAAGTTTTGTTGTCTATTTGAGTTGTGCAGGATTTGAGGAGTCGGACAGCGAATCATAAGAGTGAGAGATTATGTCAACATTTAGCTTGGGGGAGAGCATCCCCGTGTATCTAGATAAGTGTTTCTCGTTACCTTCTTATTTATTTTACTTCGCTTGCTATATATATTTAGTTCTATATAATTTTTAGTTCATTAAATAAAAGGAGGGTGTACGAGTTTTTGCATGCTCAAATAAATCCCTAGAATAAACTCTTTGGAAGTGATGAATAGTTGCTCGCCGTAATTCCTTTCAAGTGCCTGTTTTCAACCTAGAACTCTCTCAAGTTTTGGATACACTGTTTTGATCTAGGATTTGCTCTGAACCTGAAACTTGTGGGTAGCGAATGCTTGATCTAAGTCTAGGTGGTTGACGGGTATGATATGGGAAGGTCTGAGCTGCTATTTATCTTGTTCTAAGTGACACTAGAGTTCTGGATAATTTATCTTTTGAAAATTCAAAATGTTGCATGATGAGTTCCTGTATGACGAGAGTTTAAATACCTACCACAACCATATACATGCTTGCTAGACTAGGAAGTCCACTTATACTTACTTATACTTTGAGTGTGGTCGATTGTGTTGACCCTTAGAAACTCGTCATACAGTTAAAGTCAAGATCACACACACGTATATCATGCACCCCTCGCTACTTCTACCCTGGAAGTACGCACCACCATATTCATCCATTTAGACACATCCCAAAACTGTTCTACTCCTACCCTAGGAGTGAGCAGAAATTTCCCTTCATCCATTGCTAGCCCTTCTGTTATCCAATAAAGCTCCAAGTATCCGTTGCTGCTACCTTCATCAATATTATCAAAGAAGAGACCAAGGTGCTTCATTAGAAAAAAAAAGGAAAAAAAGAAAGAGATAAGAAAGAAAAAAAAAGAAAGAGAAGAAGAAGAAGAGAAGAGCAAGAAGGAATATCCCAACAACAATGTCCCATCATATGCGAAATCTTTAGCATCCCAAGTTCTATCCAGATTCTTCATGGTTCAATTTCAAAGGAGGTATGAATTTCTTCAAGGAGCAAAAGTAGAAGTTAGGTGTTCACCATTATCATCTCTTTTCCCCCTTCGTTTCTACTTATATCTATCATCACCATTTTCCACTACCACCATATATCCACTCAACCCATATATAGAACCACACACATGCACATCTTGATTTGATTGTATGTCCAGTTTCTTCGGATCCATGGTTTGACTGTGCAACATATGTATAAGCTCCCACCTACAAACTCCACATAAGCCTATTAGAGGTAGGGTGAGCGAGTGAAGGCACAATGTTACTCTGCCTTATGCAAGAAATACCACATATCATGAGTGAAGAGAGAAGGCATATACCATCAATGTCTTGGTCAGGATCCAGAAATACCACATAAGAGAGACTTGAGAGGGTCATACTAGGAATCTCTGAGTTTTATTTGAAAAACTTGCAAAAACTCCGGAATGAAGGTTGAGCAAAGAGCTTGAGACATAGTGCTTGACTTGACCATTCTGCCTTTCAACTGCTCAAGACCCCAGTGAAGGCTACAAGCCCCATGGTGGAAGGTAATATGAGTAAGTTTGAAGTCAGAATAGTCCACTCTAATTCGGAAGAGAGTTCCTGTTTGAACGCATGTGTACTTTTGAGGCGTGAAAGCATTGTAGCAACTCCTGATCCTTGGCTGAGTTTAGCTTTGCTCAGGGACGAGCAAAGGTTTAGCTTGGGGGAGTTTGTTGACGGTAGTTAACGTCAATTTTTAACCGTCAACATAGCTTCTATAACTGCAAAAAGATGTTCACCAGTATAAGTCTAGGGGTTTGAACTAATGAATTCCACGAGTTTTGGTGCATCAGTGTTTTGCAGGGCTTACACAGGAATAGAGTTAAAATAGATAAAGTTATCAAATAAAAAGTACCTCAAATGATGAATTGGACTACACCATTGCGAAGGGCTCGTCGCGCTGATCGAAATGGATATATTATTTGCTATATTTGGACTCCGGAATAAAAAGATACAGAGGAAGGAAGATTCCACATGAAATGATGATGTCATCGGCACAAACAGACAAAACGAACAATGGCTGACACGTGGACCCAAGCGGGCCCCGGCTGTCGGCGACAGCAGGCCGACAGGCGCAGCAGCAGCGGGTCCCAGCGTCAGCGGCTGTCCCCCATGGGGGAACCCACGCCCCAGCGCCCCAATCGCGGAGCGACACGTGGCGGGCCCAAGGAGGCGGCCTGTCGCTCGCTCGGCCGGGTCCAGAAGGACACGTGGCGACGCGCTAGAGGAGGAGAAGGGCGGTGGCCCGGTCTGGCGCGGTCCAGCCGGCCCTGGCGCGACGACCGGCCGAACCGGCCGGTCCACCCGCCGGAAAGCTCCGTAACCTTCCGTAAAGAAAGCGCCGCGTGCATTTGAGGCCGGTTCGGGTCCGGTTCGGTGGCCTATATGGCCGGTTCTTCTCCGGTTTTCTTCGCAGATCGACCGGGGAATATGCCGGGATTATTCTCTTCATCTCCACCCTCCATTTAGGTCGGTTCATCTAAGGGTGGAGAATAAAAGTGACGCGGATCGATGACATGGCGCCTCACGCGGATCGGTGACGTGGCGATGCCTCCCAGGGCTATATAAGGAGGGCGCCCCCCCTCTAGTTTTCCATCATATCTCTTCTACAAGATCAATTCTAGGGTTTCAATTCCTCATCTAATTAGAAGAGGGTCCCTCTAGTTCATCTAGTTCTAGTTCTAGTTCATCTAGTTCTAGTTCTAGTTCGTCTAGTTGTATCTAGAAAATAGGGAGAGAGAGGAGGAGAGAGCCGAGGAGGAGCCGGATACGTCGGATCTTCCTCAACATTGTAAAGTTGCAGCATCTAGTTCGTCTTCCGGCTACTCTCCAGGTTCTTTAATTATTATTTCTAAGTTCAGTTCTTTATTAATTATTACTTTATTATATTTACTTGATCTCTGCTCGTATTGAGTGCTCTAGTTATTCATGGTAATTAGAGTAGTAAGCGATAGTGTAGACGTGGTGTCTAGGCTATAGTTTACCTGAGTTTGCGCCCAATCCCACGGATAGTTGTGGTAGCCCCAGAGGTGACAGCTCTGCCAGGCCTTTGTATTCCACCACGTTCGGGTTGGTGTTTCGTAGAGCTTTTAGGCAGCCTTCTCCCAACTACTATCTTCCCAGTCTTTTCGAGAGTTGGAAAGGACTTGCTGCTCCAAAGTAAGTATAGTATAGTAAGCCTGATTTTGATCATCCAATCAACTTAGAAGACCCTAGAAGGTTCCTCTCTACCCACCAAAAACATATATATCTTTCTTTTCTTATCTTTATCCTTGGACGGCCTTGATTCTCTAGTACACTTCACGTTCCCGTGGAAATCGATACGGAATACTCCCGGGTGAAAGCTACATCGGTATCCGTGCGCTTGCGGATTTTTCTGTGTGCGTTTAAAATACCCAACAAGCTTTCTGGCGCCATTGCCGGGGAACGGTAGCTGTGCTAGTTTAGAACCAAGTTCGCCCGTGTATCCTTTTTCGTTCTTTTACCACCATTCTCACCTCACCACAAACATCAACCACCACCAACCATATGGATTCCACTCCTATTCATAAATTCTCTGCACCAAAGGCTGAGTTCCTAGAGCCATCACAATCATCGAAGCCAATCACAGCTTCTAGCTTTAAATTCAAACCTGGCTTTATAGCCATGGTGCAAAGCGAAACCCTTCTCTGGGCTAAAGGATGAAAATCCTTACACCCACCTTAGGGAATTTGAGCACTTGTGTTCATGCCTCACCATTGCTGGCATGGCACAAGAGACCATTAGATGGAAACTGTTTCCATTCTCCCTTGAAGGAACAGCGAAACATTGGTATGCTCATTATGTGGGAGGAGTAAAAGGAGATTGGGAAGAACTTCGAGTCAAATTTGGTCTCACTTTCTTCCCATCCAAACTTGTTAATGCCCTTCGAAAAGAAATTATTAATTTTGAACAGAAGGAGAAGGAGACTTTAGGAGCAGCCTGGGCTAGGTTCACAAGTCTTAAAAACACCGGCCCAGACCTCTCTTTGCCTGACCATGTCCTTCTAAGTCATTTCTACCATGGTCTTAGCGAAGAAGCTGCCCTCTTCCTAGACACATCTTCTGGAGGATCCTTCATACACATGTCCTTTAGTGAGGGGGAAGCTATCCTAGAGAAAATTCTTGAAAACACCCCTTACACTGGCATATATGATGAGTTTCCTGAAGAAGAAAAAGAAGTTGAGTCAATCCCTGACCAACAAGAGGAGATACATGCAATCGAATCTCAAATTCCTTTAGATCCTTCTAATGATTTGGTTACCAAAGAATCTCCCACTATAGGAACACAACCCACATTGGAAGATGATGAGCTCCATCCTTCCACGTTTCTCTCAGAAATTGAGGTAGATCTTTTTGAAGATTTTGGGAATGCCTCGAACTTTCCAATACAAGTAAAGCCTCTAGTGCACTCTGCACCATTTGAGGATAAAGATGGTCCACCTAATGATCCCTTCTTTATGGAACACATCAAAGGACTCTCGGCCATTATGAGCCGTGAGTGGTTGGCAGAAATATTCCTTTTGAATTTGATGATGCATGTTTAAGATCTTTTAAAATTTTGAAGAAAGCGCTCATCTCAGCACCAATCATTCAACCCCCTAATTGGTCTTTACCTTTGGATATGTGTGATGCAACTGATTATGCTGTGAGTGCAGTTTTAGGACGACTAAAGATAAAAAGCATCATGTAATAGCTTATGCTAGAA
The DNA here is from genome assembly GCA_018135685.1 of Themeda triandra. NCBI lineage: Eukaryota > Viridiplantae > Streptophyta > Magnoliopsida > Poales > Poaceae > Themeda > Themeda triandra. Next base: position 83,862 of record JAENPR010000422.1, read on the forward strand.
AAGCCTTAACAGGACCTCAACTTAATTATGCAACTACTGCAAAAGAGCTCCTTGCTGTTGTTTTTGCTATCGATAAGTTTAGATCTTACTTAGTTGGAGCTAAAGTAATTATTTATTTTGATCATGCTGCTCTAAAATATTTGCTCACTAAAAAGATGCTAAACCCCGTTTGATACGATGGATCTTGTTACTCCAAGCATTTGACTTAGAAATAAAAGATAAAAAGAGAATAGAAAATTTTGTTGCCGATCACTTGTCTAGAATGCAGGTTGAGAATTCACAGGAATTACATCAACGATTCACTCTGGGATGACATGCTCTATGGGATCAACAGATTTGACCCCTGATACGCAGATATTGTTAATTTTATGGTTTCAGGATATGTACCACCAGGAGGGAACAAAAGGAAACTCGTCTAGGTGAGTCGTACTCACATATGGGATGAGCCGTACCTCTTCCGAGTCTGCTCTGACGGCCTACTCAGGAGATGTGTACCCACTGAAGAAGGAATAAAGATTATTGATAGATTCCACTCATCACCATATGGAGGGCATTATGAGGCATTCCGCACACATGCAAATATTTGGCAATGCGGATTCTTTTGGCCAACAATGTATGAAGATGCAAGAGAATTCATCCGAAGATGTGGACCATGTCAGAGGCAAGGCAACATCAATACAAGAGATGCCATGCCACTCACCAACAATCTTCGATCAAACTCTTTGATGTCCGGGGAATTGACTACATGGGACCATTCCCTCCATCAAAGAAATGCGAATACATTCTGGTGGCAGTAGACTATGTCTCCAAGTGGGTCGAAGCACTGCCATGCAAGAATTTCGACAACATAAATTCCAAGAGGGTGTTTGAAGAGATAATATTTCCAAGATTTGGAGTCCCAAGGATAGTGATAAGTGATGGAGGATCACACTTCATCGACAAGCGCTTTGTGCACCACTTGTCGAAACATGGAATACGTCACAACATCGCTACCCCTTATCACCCTCAAACAAGTGGCCAAGCGTAAACGTCAAACAAGCAAATCAAGAATATTCTTCAAAAGACAAGTAAATGAGATGGGTACTGGATGGAAGGACAAGCTTCCCGAAGCACTCGGGCATACCGAACAGCATACATGACACCTATTGGGATGTCTCCATATCAGTTGGCGTATGGGAAAACTTGTCATCTGCCAGTCGAGCTAGAATTCAAAGCTCAGTGGGCAATCAAGAAATGGAACATGGACCTTGAAGCTGTCGGAGTAAAGAGGAAGATGCAACTCCCTGAGCTAGACGAGTGGGGAGAGAAAGCATATCACAATTCCAAGATTTATAAAGAAAGAGTCAAGAGATGGCATGACAAGAGGATCAAGAAGACGGAGTTCGCTCCCGAGAAGATAAGGTATTACTTTTAATTTCGTGGTGAAGCTCTTCGGATATGGAAAACTACGAAGTAAGTGGGAAGGACCATTTAAAGTGGTAGACACATCATCACATGGAGCGGTCACACATCAAAATGACGAAGGTATGTTATTCAAGGTAAATGGTCAACGCCTCAAGTTATTTTTGGAGCCCAATAAAGATTTAGAAGAATTAGACGCAATTAATTTCTTTCTTAAGTATTGTTCGGCCCGCCCTTTTTAATTTTTGTTTTTAGGGTCCAACATATTTTTCGAAACAACAAAAATACTTAGAAAAGATTGCGGAAAAGTTGACGGAGTTGGGCTCGAGGGATGGGCGGCCGCCCCACCCCCGCGCCACCTTCTTCGCCGCCTTTGCCTTCTCGATCCTTCTACATTCTTCTACTAGAAAAATCTTATCACGCGTTTGTTAGATTTGTTTCTATCGCGGGAACCTTCTAGAGCTCATTTTGACCCCTATATAAACAGCCCAAGACATCTTCCATTTTTATTCCATCGATCATTCCTCTCCTCCCGTTTAGAAGCTTGCTAGCTCTCCTCAAAGCTCTAATGGCCAACCAAGATAGAAGGATGATCCCTTACGAGATTGATCTCAACTCCATTCCTAAGGAAGATCTAGATTCCAAAGCCCTCATTCCAATTAGCGATGCTAAGCCCTCGCCGCCATTCCACCAAAGCCTCGCAGCTATGGCCATTAGAGCTAATGTGGATTGTTGTTTGGGTGTAAAGAAGGCAGCTTCTATCTAGGATACCAATGCTTTTTCGAGGATAATGAATAAATTTTATATGCTAATTCAAGAATAATTTAAAAAACTTAACAACTAGATGACACATGTTGTTATCAATCGTAACACCCTAAAATTTGCGCTTTTGGAAATAGGGCTAAAATAATTTATTTATGTATTTCGTGCTCATGAAAATATAGGAAAAAATAAAAAAATGTTCAATTAAAATTTATCATAGGGAGTAGACACATCTATGATGCATTCATGCTGCTGCAAAAGATTTATTTGATTGAGTGCGTTTGATCAAAATACAAATGATTTTAGAAGCTTTTGAAAACGGGTTTGGAATATTTTTTTTAAAAATAAAAGAAAAGTAAAATGAAAAGAGAAATCTCTCCCATCTTTCTTTCCTTTTGGACCGCTCGGCTTTGCTCCCTCCTGTTCCAGCCTTTTGGCCCAAAGATCGCAGCAGCCAGCCCGGACCTGCGCCTTCGAGCATCTCCCGTAGCCGCTCCATTCCTCCTCCCGTAGCCGAGCAGGACTCGCTCACTTGCTCGCAGTCGCTTTCCGCCGCCAAGCTCGACATCTCCGGGATTTTGGCGTGCTGCCCACATCCTCGCCCATATAAAAGGAGTCCCAAGATTCGTGCACGCGCCGCTCTTTCGAACCCTAGCACAGGCAGCAATCGCCCAGCCAAAGCTCACAGCACCAAGCCCTAGCAGCACCGCCACGACTTTGATCCGCCCGACATCCTTGACGTTCTTCGGTGCTCCGCCGATGCGTTTCACGCGCAGCCGCCGCAGAATCGCGTATGCCCGGCGTCTCGCTGCCTCACCGCCATCTGCAATGCACTGACGATCGAGTTTTGCGTCAAGGAAAACTCGCCGCCGCGTCGATCTTCTGCTCTGCCACTTTGCCATCGTCTATCGTCGCTACTCTGTTTTGCCGTCGTCTATCCATGTTTCAAGTCCAGGAAGCTGCCGCCGAGCCCTGCCTTGTCCCCGTGCCATCTCCGCGGACATAAAGACCCTAGGTGAGTTCACCTGTGGCCTCTCTCCGTCCTCGTGTACATACATCAGAAAACTTAGCTACCTGTACGTTGTTTTCATGGAACTCTAGTCATCGATACTCCATTGCCGGCCGTGGCATCCATGCTAGCTAGCTTGCTGACCTCATTCTCAGCTTATATGACATCACTTTTAGCTTGATGAATTCATGTGTACGTTTTGTGGCCGTTCTCTTTTATAAAAATAAATACACATATACATACATCATCTTGAGCCGTCGCGTTAGTAACAATGTTTATCATGTCCCTCTGCAATTCCATGGTTCAAATTCTAACTTGAATGATGTATAACTAGTTTCCCAATTAAAAGCATCTTTTTCCATTTCTATCTTTTCTAAATAAAATAAGATTAGTTTTATCTTGATTTTCCAAATCAAATATAACTTAGATTAATTTAGTTTAGATATTACTCAGAAATATCTTATACATTTTTTGTATTATCATTAAAATAAATGAATGTTATAGATTCTTTTCAAAGTAAATCCTTTGGTAGCCGTTTCTTCCGCACCGTAGCTCCGATTAGAGTGCTTTTCGTGGCAATGCGTTGATTAGTTTTCAAACATTTTCATTGATTGGTGTATTGTTCTAATCTAGTCGTATTTGTTTGCTATGCATGCTTGCCCGGATGCTTGTGTGGTGTTTTATGATCTTGTCTAGTTGGTGATGAGTTATACATGGTGATCCGAGTAGTTCTTTGAAGAGTGGCAAGTATAGCTTGGGACCAACCTTGATGTCCTATTCATGTTACACACCAAATATCATATGCATGTGTCCTCTTGTTACCTATTTAAGGATTTTCTAGAAATTGCTACCGAACACCTTGTAACCTTAGGAGATATGCATGTGGGTAGTAATTGGTAGTGCTCAAAATTTAACCATGATCTTGTAAACTGAATAATAGAATATGCAATAAATATTAAAAGATGCTTTTAGCAACATGTAATTTAAGAGGGTTAGAGCATAGTTTTTGTGATGCTCTAAATTCCTCCCCGTAAGAACTTATCTGTAAGAGAACCTCCGGTATTTACCATACAACTGTGAGGGCTAAATGGCTCTGGCTTTAGTTGTTTAAAAGACCTGTTCTAGCTTGGTAGAGGTTACCCGAAAGGGCACAAGAGGGGCTCCACCTTGTATGATCCCACGACCTACCAAGAGGGTGCACCTTGGTTTATTTTTCTTTTGTCAGTCACCTCTTGGGGGAGGGTTCATGCTTTTTGATGGGGAAACCTTAGCGGTCCTAACTTGTTAAACGAACTGAGTGGCTTTATATGATTTCTGGTGCTTTGGGCCTCGCAAACCCGTGCATTTGGAAATTATAACTCATAGTGAAAGTGTACACCTCTGCACAGAGTTTAAATTGATATATCGTCTGTGCCCACCGATAGGGCGGCCTTGAAATCCTTATGGAATAGATGATCACCATTGAACGTGTTAATTGGTAATTATATTGTTTATGTGCTATTCTTTATTCATACCTACTTGATCATGTGTTAATGAGAATACTACTACCTTGCTGCTAATAATTGGTAAACATGATATACTCTTAAAAGTTACTTGCAGTCTAACCAAAGTGTGAGCCATTTGAGCCACATAACCCCTTGCTATATTTGTTGAGTTTGACATGAACTCACTCTTGCTATTTCCCTATTTTCCCACACCTCAGGAGTTTAGACTTGTGATCAACCAGTCAATGGGATCCAGTGGAGTGGAGTCTGTATCTGAAGATCGGAGTTGTCATTCTTTTGATTGCTACCTAATGGTATATCTCTCTTTTTACTATGTACGTTATATAATAAGCATTGTATACTGATACTACCCTTATTTGTAGCTATCTATGAGATTTGTCTTCAGAGACTCACATATAGTGTGCATCAGGTTTTGTCATTAAAACCGGGTATTACATCGATAACGGGTAGGCTGGTTTTAAAAAATCAAAACCCTTCCCAATTCAATCACCCCAATTCTCTGCTGCTGCGTAGTCTGGCTACTTGCCTGATTGCCACGGCGAGCTCTCCACCCTCCCCCTCCTTTGCTCTGCTCACCCGCGACAAATCTTGGAGCAGGGAATCCTGCCTGACCGTACCGACGTGGCTCGAAGCCAGCGACGTCTCACTGTACCGACACGGCTCAAGGCCAACAACATCTTCCCAGAGAAAGAGAGATGTGCGCGTCGGGGCATCGGGGGTGCGGTGTGGAAGGAGAGGCTGCTTCATCCCAATTCTTGTAGCTGGGGCTGGCATGCGGTAACAAGATGCACGCTGAGGAGAGCTATTCATGGGCGATCAAGAATGACTCCATCGGTGTGGGCCTCACGACACTTGCCGATGCCACCCAGCTTCTTTCCACGAGGCACGTTCGTCGGAACCTGAATGCGTGCACTGTCAACCGAAGTGGTGCCAATTTCATCCCATCGCAGCCAAGGTAGCTCGCCAGTAGAACCGAACGCCGCGGTGGCCACCCGCCCGTGGACCCGAGCTCCAACGACAGCACCAGAGCGCGTCCTCTCGGTCCTGCCCTCACGCTGCCAAGGCAACAACCACCTCTACCCAAGACTTAACCGGCGCCGACGCTAATCCTTCGCCACCATGGTTGGCCGCCAGTCAACTCAAGTGTCACAGAGGCCATCCGGCCGCCAACCCGAGCTTCGACAATGCCACCAGAGCGCGTCCGCCTGATCCTACCCTTGTGCACTATCGACCAATCGCCTCCAAGGCACCGACAACTTCTATTAGGGACCCATGTGTGTTCTTGGCAAGCTTTGGGTATGGGAAACATTTGCACTCGCTAGAATGGCGGTCCCAATGACATGGAGAATGTGATGGCTCCGTCCTTCACCAATGCTGCATCCACGGGTGCCAGGCAGTCCGTGATGGTTGCCATTTAAAATGCTTAGCACCAGGGTCGAGAAAGAAGTGAAATTGTTCCTACAAATGCTTTGATCTCCCGTATCCTACCCACCATCGCCACTCAGGTGGCTACCACCAAGGGCGCAAAAGTGGCTATGGAAGACACCACCGCTGCTCATGTGGCTACCGTCAAGGGCACAAAAGTGGCTATAGAAGACTGGGCAAGAGAATTCAATGTTCAATCTCATTTTGCCAGTCCTCAAAGATGTGAAGTTTGCCGCAAGTTCAGGTTCCAGAGAAGGATTGAAGGCAGCTAAAATACTGCTTAGACACGTCAACATTGAAGGGAACGCTCGAGAGGTACATCCTAAGAATTTTATTGTGGATGTTCTCAACTGTAGAATATGAGCTTGGAGGTTGCCGCCGCAGCAGGTGCAGGGCTTTAGATTCTTTCTTGGTGGCTGCCTAGACATATCTCACACCAGCTCCCAATGTAAGTTTCTATAACAACATCCACTTTGTTCATTTGATTTTTTGTGATGCACTATTGCTATGAGTGTTTCAGAATAGAAGTGGGTAAACGACCGATCCCCTCCTTTTAAAGATATTGGGGACTAATTTGCATCTACTAGCCATTGATGGATTTTTATACTTAGTTCATTTGATTTTCTATGATGCACTGTTGCTATGATACTAATTTACATCTACATTCTAAATCACATAAGATAGCCGTTGAAAATTTTCGTACTTAGTTCATTTGATTTTATGTGATGCATCGTTGCTATGAAACTAGTTGGCATCTACATTCTAAATCACAGAAGATAGACATTGAGGAATTTCATATTTAGTTCATTTGATTTCTGTGATGCACTATTGCTACGAAACTAATTTGCATCTATATTCTAAATAATGGAAGACGGCCATTGAAGCATTTTATTTTTGATATGTAAATATATACACCTCGTATTGATCTGCGTTTCATGTCCAATGACGTGTTTCTTACATTTGTCATAGGCTACAAAATATACAACCCTGCTAGTCTCCACGTGGGGGTTCAATGCCGACATCTACTGCTCTATATGGCCTCTTCCATGCATCAACTGATCACGTGAAGTTATTCAACTTTGGGAGTATTGCACTAGGAGTCTTTGTCATGTCTTCTAGATTGATTGCTGGACTACTCAACCTTCAGTTGATGTATCATCCAATATGAAATGATTGTGGCATTTCTAGATGATCAATATAGTTGGATAGGAAAACTATTCTTTGTTGGTGTTTGAGATATCCTTTTGGAGTGTTGTTGGCATGTGCTAGTTTCTGTTTGGTGCAACAAACATGTACGAAAGCGCCCCATCGGTCATGTAGGTTGGTTCAGGTGTCGGTGAATCTTAGGGAATAGAGGGCAGAGATGCTGCATCCTATTTATAGTAGTTTGAGTGGGCCCATGGATCCAGGTGACTTCCATTTTCTCCCATTGGATCAAACCACTATAAGATGGATGATGGAGATCCTTCTCGCCGACGCTTGTTTGCATGTTGATTGAAGAGAGGCATGTTGGCTGAAGAGAGCTATTAGAAGAAAGTTGTGGACATTTAGAGAATAGGGAGTTGGCCCACCCCGCCTATGATAGTGGCCCCCATGGTGGGGCTATGGTCCTTACATCTTATGTGTGTAAAAGTTGGTGGGACCACTTGGAGATTTGCATTATGTGATTCATGGGCCCTTCAAGTCCATGTGAGAGCATTTATGGCTATACATAGGGAACACAAGGTGAATGCGAGGGTGGAGGTAACTGGTGATTGCATTTTCTTTTCTCGCTAGGATTGATGAGCGGGGGTGGGGGTCATACTTGGGGGTTGGCCGACCACCTGATGTGGGTCCATTGCCTCAATTTTCTTCAACTATGCTCCTACCTTCAAATAAAAGAAATTTGCATGTGTAATCAAGTTATTTGCACAAATTTCATTCCTATCTTGATCGTTTTCTTCCAATTGTGACACTTTGTTGATGGTTTTGACCATCCAAAACCATGATGACACTACCAACACATATAAGCAATAGTGGTAGAATATTAACTCAAACTCATTTCATTGTATATGAATGTCCTAATGTTCACAATTTATGTCTATATGCACTACACACATCTATTAAGGGTTTAAATGCACATGCATAATCAATTTTGCTTTTTTTAGTCCGAGGAGAGTCTACATTTGTGAAAACAATTGTATAAACACCAACAAAATACCTTCACCCGCAGAAGCACGGAAGAATAAGGAACACCACGGGGATCATCAAGAAGCTAAAGGTTCAATGTTCCGCCCCAACGTCAAGGATTTTTCAACCCTATCTCCACCCTTGATGTCAATGCCTTTAGTTTTCGTGTAGAGGGGTCTTTGTGTCATCCCTTGAGCACCCACTTGAGTTAGTCCCCGCAAGTAAAACAAAAGCTAGACTCATCATAAGAGGATGCCAAGCCACTACTTTGACTTGACAAGCTTTGTTCTCCCACCTAAACCCAAAGGTTGACAGAAACCGGAGGGTCCATTGTTGACACGCCGTGCGTCGTACTCAATCTCAATATTTCTTCATCAATGATAGGCTTTGGGCGAACATATTCCTCCGTCCTAGCATCAACTAGGTGATCGATGAAGCTCATCTTTGAATCATTAGCACCATACAACAACGGAAGATTTGCAGCCTTCCATCATCTTTGACCTCCTCCCCTGTCAGATCTATAGTAGCAGTCTGGAGCCTATTTCAAACTCGCCTTGCTCTTAGTAGCTTATGCCTTAACCATGCCACTCTAGCCTTTCAAAGCGGCAGCTTTTATAGGGGTGGCATGACGAAGGTTCTCTAAAAAACACTTGAGCCTCATACTTCACTCCGAGTTCCTCAAAATTCGAGTCCTGGACGGCCTATTAAAACCCAGTAACTGGGAATAAAGGTCTACCTTCAGTCCCGGTTAAGAAACCGGGCCTGAAGGGGTTTCCCAACCAGGACAACAGCCCTTTCCTGCACTAGTGACTTTGATTCGGACTCTAACTCCTTCCAAAACTCCAAAGTCCAATTCTAGGTGTAAACACTGATATTATTTTCTTCATAGCTCATGTTTGTTTAATTGAATCACGAAAAAAAGCTCATGTTTGTTTAAATTCAAACATAAGCTATGTATACATCTCCCATGTGTGTCTATCTCTCATGGATTCTGAAAGTGATGAACCAATAGATTACAATAATTAACAAAAGAACAGATGATATGTTTTACAATAAATCTTTCCAAAAGAATAGTACATATGGATGGAAAAAAATCCTGGTATTTCCTTTGAAGTCTACGGCTCTACGCGGATGATATGATTTGAGAAAGTCATCCGCTCGGATGTCCGATAAAATTATTTCATCGGACGCCCGGCCCCACTTCGTGTATATGCTACAATACTTAACCTATTAATAGCAGAATATCAACTTGCTACTGACAGAACATCGTCCACTGACTTCCAGAATATCAATTTGTTTAGTAGCAGAACATCGACTTGTACTAGCAGAGCATCTAGAACATCAACTACGAGAGTTTCGGGTGTCCATCCTATCCTTGGTCGTTTTATCTGTAGCATTACCGATATGATTTTGTAAATTTGAAAAAGACCTCAGCTTAAATCATTTGTGCCAGAGAGAGACTCACGCAAAAAGAACTTTTTATTTATGGAGCATGCATGCTGATGCATGAATCACGCTGGCAGGGCAAAGGCGCCGGTGGCCAGCTTCATGGACGCCTTGGCCTTGGTAAGGATGTAGCAGGCGTAGCTGCATTTGGTGGAACACTTCTTGTCATTGGCTGCACAGTGCCCGCTGCATGCCTTGAATGTGTTGGCGATGGTGTCGTCACCCAACGCGGCGGGGCTGGGAACTGTCGCCGGCGGCATGGCGGCCTGGAGCACCGTGGCCGCACCACCGTACAAGCCACAGGCCTCGGCGCAGCTGGCACCACAGGACGACGCCTTGGTTTTGCTTTGGCTAGCCACCGCCGTCGCGGCGCACTTGCGGTTGCAGGCGTCGCTGCAGGCCTCAAGCTTGAAGTTATCCTTACCTGGTGCAAGCGTCGGCGGTGTCTCCGGAGGAGCGAGGCCGTCGGCCGCCATGGTCCTGCCGAGGACGACGATGGCCGGGCCGAAGAGGCGGAAGGTGTCTGCGCACTTGTCCTTGCAACTGTGGCTGGCGGCGGCGGCGCCGCCGTCGCACCGCTGGGAGCACCCGGTGAAGCACATGCCCATCTCCTGCACGGCCGAATAGGCCGTCTTCGGGTCCAGGGCGTTGGGGTCTTTGACGCTGCCGTTGAAGGCGGCCGAGATGGTGTTGCACCTGTGGTCGCAGCCGGGATCTTCGCTTTCAGGCAGGGCGCCGCACATGTCGCGGCACTTTGTGGCGCACGACGCAGCGACCTTGATGACTTCAGCATCACGGTCAGTCGTGCTCACTGCCGCCGGAACCAGCAACGCGATGACCACCGCCACAAGCGACACCAGGATCACGCTGGAGCTCGACATCTTGATATATTTCTGATGGATGATCCTTAAACTTGGGCTGCCTTTTTTGTTTTTGCTGTTGATATGGTTCCCTTCACAATGCACCCATAGCACGCACCCATGAATTTATAGGTCTGTGCACGTACACATGTGAGGCTAGGAGAGTTTTGCGCTTCATTCCCGATGAGTGTCTGCGTATTCATCATCCCGCGAGGTCCTCTCCTCCAGCTACTTCAGGTAAAGTTTAGTTAGTTTAGTTTATTCTTTTACAGAATTGCTACTTCTTTTAATACTTGCTTAATTTAGCCAAGAATGCAAGCATGCACATTTTCTAACAAAATTGTGGAAGCAATTTTAGTATGTATAGTGATGAGCCGTGCGTGAACACATCGCCAGGATCCAAATCCATGTGACCGCACACCTCGCTGACCTCCTCGTATGCCAATCTTTCACACTCAATTCTTTCGTAGGAATGCGTGCCACATCTTTCGATACGCGTCTATTGTTGTCACATCGTTCACCGCCACCGAAAGCCATTGCACGAAGCGAAATAGTACCGATTTTCGACCAAGATAGTCCGTGTCACACGCATAATGTGGCCCGTACACATCGGCGGAATAAACAGAGACCAACAAGGGGCCCGAGTGGAGGTGCCACCGCCGTGTCAAACGGGCTTCACGCCGTGCCCTAGTGCTGCGCGCACGAGAGGAGGGGGCGCCGCCGCCGATGGTCGCGCTGCCGACATCTCTACCCAGTTACCATATCGAGTCAAATTGAATTAGGAAATAGCCATTTAGTTAATCGAAGTGAGTTTATTAGATGGAATGGAGAATCCAAATCTTATTGCGATCTCATAGAGTTTACTTAAGAGTCAAGTTAGAGTTTGCTTACAGTGGTTAAGTCTCGCTGGGACTATAAATACCAGCACGATGTAACCATTCAATCTTAAGAAAGGAATAGTCGAAAGACTAAACCCTAACTCTCCAGCTCTTGAGCCTTCTCTCTTTTCCTCTCTCCCCGTGCACGTGCGCCGCCGCCCCTCAGCCCTGCGAGCCACAGCCGCCTCCTGCTGCGCGCCGCCCCCGTGGGCACGCGCCACGCTGCCGCCCCCTCGCGTGTCTACGTCAGCACCACGTCAGGGCCCCCGGCTAAAAAGCTGACAACTGGTATCACACTTCCGATCTGATCCTCGCACATCCATGGCCTCCACCACCACCACCATGAGGCAGTTCTTCTGGAAGTTCTCCGTCAACTTCCTCACCAAGCTCGACGACATCACTAGAGGGCTGAACAACGTTGACAATCGCCTCTCCATCATTGCGAAGGAAGGCATCACGTTGCGAAAGAAAAAAAATACGAGAAGGAGACCATCATCACCAACATGGAGATCGCCACGAAACAATCCATGGAGATAGCGGGTCACTACTTCCTCCAATAAAAAGCTAGCTCCTCCATGACGTCGTTCATGGCAAAGATCGCCGCCGAGCTCGATGTCGAGCCCTTCTACAAAGAAGAGCCCATGAAGGAGACGCAACTGGCACCAGCTCTAGGGCTGGGGTGCCCGCCTCCATCCATGGCGGCAATGAACACATCAACTTCAACTACACCAGCTATGACTACTACCATCACCGTCACCCGAGGCCGGTTCAGATCTGAATACCACCATCAACACCCCTATTGTAGAAAAACAACATGTTCGAATCGCCACCGACAAAATCTCCATTTACCTCAACTATACAAATTTTTTTATCTGGCACCATGGAGAACGGCAAGGATGTGTCAAATGACTTTTCCGTGGCACCAGATCAGCCCTTGTCGGCATGCCCGGACAAGGTCGGTGACATCGTGCATCCTATGGTCATCATCTTCAAACCAATCTCCTACGAGAGCGATAGCAGCCCGCTGCTGGATGATGTTCGCTACAATAGTTGGAATGATCGTCCCAAGAAAATCATTGACGACAGCATGATCGGGAAGCTGAGTGTTGACACGAAAATGTGTATCTCTGTGTACCACACCTCGGAGGCCTGCAGGAACTTGCAAAGCAGGAGAGCTTGATGATTCCCTAAGCCTCAAACGTCGGATGAATTGGGTCTTGATCGAACCTTGGCATGCCAGCCTATTTGATCTACAATTGACAAGGGCAAAGAAAAAGTCAACGTGGAACATGTCAGCTTTGCTTCCAAACAGTTCCAAAAATGTGCAACCTAAGGTGGCCGATTAGTTGAGGAGATTGACTAGAGAGTCAACTCCTATGCACATCATGAGTAAATGTAAAGAATAAATCAAAATGCCTATTTAAATATGCATGAAAAGAACAGATCCTTCTAGCCAATTCGATTTAGTCGATACAAGCAGGATAGGCAGCATGCACACACGGAATCTAGATAAAGCATCAAGAGCCATAGGAAACCTACCAAACATGCCTCAACATCGTTAACAATGGGGATTCTGGGGCTACAAGCCTTGATAACAATATTGAACACATCTAGCAAACTCACCAGATCAATTAACGATTAAATGGATCCATGAATACATACTACAAGTGAAAGCACAACTGCATTCGACTATTTAGCCGTTACGCAATAAAGAAAAGGTAACCCGCACATGTAGACCTGATTTAAGAACCAAAAGACATCCTAAATCTACTAAACATACTCCAAACATCGCTAACAGTAGGGTTCCTAGGGCTACAAGCCTTGATAACGATATTCGAAGCATATCCAATAAATCTGTGAAGTCTATCAAGACTTAAACTAATCTATACATGCACACTACGAGTGGAAAGCATAACCATATTGGCTATTTAGCCGATACGGGGTCCATGAGGCACGAACAAACTATTCATTCAGTTCGAATAAATCTAAGATCAAAGCAAACCTAATCTAGCATTACCGAAAATGGGTATGCTAGGGCTACAAGACATATCGACTAACACAAGATCAAATCAACTCTAACCTTGGATCTACTCACAACCGAACAAATAGATTGAACCCACCACACGTAACAATCAAGATCAAAAAGGATTAGCCAATGCAAACCATGAGACAGTTGTCGCGATAAGATTAAGCATTAACGGTGAATGACAACAAATCTCAATAGAATTTAAGGCCAAATCTATCGATCCTGGTCGAGCAAAGATATTGTTGTAATAAATAAAACCTTAAAAGCAAACAATATCGGCAACTTAATGAATTTACTAGATTGCTAAATCTAGTAGAGCTGATAACTAGCTTAAATTGACACTTGCAAGAGATTGAATCAATGCAGCCTTACAAATCACAACTTAAACCGATAACTGCCTAATATAAAATTTGCTGAGGTTGGACTTAACCAATGCAGCCATACGTACAAGATATAAGCCGTGGCAATACCCACAAAGCAAACCGAAGGTCGGACCTAACCGATGCAGCCCTGTTCCTTTGAAGATCTCGTCGGAATCTAGTACTCCTACTCCTAGGGTTTTGGCGTGAAGCCGGTTTATTGTATTGATTTATTGGATGTCCTTTACAATAGCCGAGGCTTTAATATTTATAGCCCAAGGCAAGATGAATTTCGATGAAAATAAAGAAATAATAAAAATGATTACTTGGACCCTCATTCTTCCATTCCGATAGAGTCCCAAGAGGCCCAAAAGTGGGCAAAAAACGACATAGGGATGCATGCTGTGTTTGCATGGCTAAAATTTTGGCATGAAACTAAGCACCAAGGTGAAAATTTTGGCACATTGCATTTGTTGGAGCAAAACTTTTGGCATTTGACATTTTGAATTCCAAAATACATCTAAACAGACCCGAAATGAGAAATACTAGTTCCCAAAAGAATAGACGTTTTGTTCTGTTCCATAATGGAAACGCCGATTGCTCCAAGATGCAAAACCAAGTAAACTAGCGTCCAAAAATGCTCGATACTTTGGAGCTACCGCTATTTTTTTTTCTAATAATGACCTGCTTAGACATATATTTAGGCAGTCCACAAGCAATTCGTGCTGTCTAGAATGACACACGTACAACATGCGAACATTGAAATATAGCAAGCAACTTATATGGAAACTTAATTATCTGGCAAATGGAAAAGGAGGAAAAGATTTTGAGCCTCATGAGTAAAGCATGAACTACGTGTTCATGCCTCGCCATGGCATGGCTTTATAATTACGCACCTTGATGGCGGTGGCATGCCCTTAGGCTCTCTGAACTTGGAGCTCATGTCGTACACTGATAGATTTAAGTTTAGTAAACATATATCATAAAAATCTTATACGAGACTAAACAACCATTAATTAATAAGGGACTATACTGTATTATATTGCACCATATATAGCTTGATATGGGATATACAATTTTTTGACTTTAATTAAATAAAATATTTTTCAAGCACATGTGGCTCGGAACATTTGCCACAAGTAATGGATCAATGGCACGAATGTCGAATGGAAGGACCGTGCATTGCAAGCTGGCAAAGAACCGTGTCCATTATCTGTACGTCTTGTCTCAGTACGTGACCAAGTTGAGAATGCATGCGGCGCCCAGCTAGAGAACCCCTTCTCCCCTCTGCTTTGATTCATTGCTTCTGGTGCTGCATGTGCCCCTGACATGACACGATTCTTGCAAAGAAGTTGTGCGAACCTCTCTGCAAGTGTCGAGGTAAATTTTATTGGTTGTTGAACGGTTGTCTCCCTCGTCAGCCAGCGAACCTCACCGTACTATGCTCAAACTAATGGTCAGGCTGAGCTCAGGCTTCTCAAGAAGATTGAGGATAATTCAAGGAAGTGGCATGAAGTTTTGTCTGGAGCTCTGTGGGCTCATAGTATATCAAGACATGGTGCCACTAAAGTTACTCCTTTTGAGCTTGTGTATGGTCAAGAAGTTGTGTTGCCCATCAAAGTTTAATTTTGGATGCATATAGACTTGCAAAGCAAAATGACCTATCCGCCGTTATGTATCATGATACGATTTTGGGTAATATTGACGAGGTGACTGATAAAAGATTGAAGGCTCAAAAGGAGATAGAGAAAGGCAAAGCTCACGTTGCCAAAGCATATAACAAGGAAGTTAAGAGCATGTCGTTGCAAATGGGATAATTAGTGTGGAAAACCATACTACCAATTGGCTCGAAGAGCTACAAGTTTGGCAAGTGGTCGGTAAGTTGGGAAGGTCCTAATATAAAGTGATCGATAAAAGTGATATTCAAAAACTCGTATCTGCCAGAGGCATTGAAAGGTGAACGTTTCACAAAGGCATTGAACATGAGGTACTTAAAGAAAGAAATACTTCCTTTGGTGAGAAGCCTAAGTGCTCTCAAAACATTGGCTCATATATGTATTGCCCTTAGAACAAAAATGGCCGATATGCATGTAATACAAGATTTTGTAACACTTGTGTGGCATTCATATTTATGCCCGCATACAAGATTCGTATTACAATGATCGAAATTTGTGCGTTAAGTGATGAATTTATTCACGGTCGGGCTACTCGTGGAAAGGGCACAAGAATTTTGATGATTATTCGAGAAATTATTTGTGTCGACTTATAAATAACAAGATATGTTTATAGCCAAAATCAAATTGTTGGGCTCCACACAAATATCATACATATTTTCATAGCTCGTGAGCGCACATGTGAGTACAGGAGAAATTGATGAGTATTCACATACCCGTAGTTTCTCTGAATATATACATATATATGTGTATGTGGGGATATGCGGCCGGCGGCCGTATAAATGCAATCCTATTTTTGGAGTTTTCTCTTAATATATACATATATGCACATTGAAATACGCGGCCGACCGCCGTAAAAACAAGATTCTATTTATGGGTCGTGTATAGACACGTATATATATAACACAATGCTTTCCTACTTCCATAAGCAAGACACGAAGGAGTAGTACACGAGCGTACTCGAATTCCACCTATCGGAGATGTTGAATTCTATTTATTGGTCAAGAATATACATGGCTTCCATATATAGGTGCTTGACTAAATTCATAAGCAAAGACACGAACGTACACTTGAACTCCATCTTTCTGATGCATTGCATTCTATTTATGGGTCACATATGCAGCTGTTTGACCATTTGCATGGGCACACAACGTGTCTTTTTTGATCCGTTGCATGAGGGAACCCGTCTAAACGGTAATAAGACCGATTACAGGCCACAAGAGCTTTGGTCAGCCCGGTCATTCTACTTTGTCGGATCCATTAGGAGAGGGGCTCTCGTTCCATGACTGGAGGTGGAGGTGCGCGCTTGCCGGGGGTTCCTCGGACGACCATTCCATCGAGCTCCCTGGCTCCCGTGCATAAAGGCCATCCAGTTCTCACTTGCACCAGGGGAGACACCACGGCCACTAGGCTGATCACACGCGCAGCGTCACCACTAGGCTACACACACACACGCATCGCCACCACAGTCTCCAGTCCACTGCACTCACACAAACTCACATATCGCCGCAATACTGCTTTCAAACCACCCCGCCGCTGCCGTCACCAGACACAGTTCCGTAGCGAGGAGGGTTGACGCCGTTCATCGCCAGAGATCAACCATCATGGCTGCATCGAAGGGTGAGACTCCCCACTAGAGGGGCTTTGTGTTATTTTGTTAGATGCTGCTATAAGGTTGTGTGAGGTGTGAGGTGCAGGAAAAGCATGGTGAAAATTCAGTCAAGGTGTGTTAGATGGAGAAGTGTAGATGGTATGGTGTAGAGTTAGAAGAAGTTGGAGAATGTAGAGCGTTGGCATGTTGCTGAAAGAGAAGGAGAACAATATCTTGGGTGTGTAGTAATATAATTTGATGGATCAAGATTACCAAGTTTCAAGTGAGAGAGAGAGAGTCAGAGGCTATGGCGTTTGGGCAAATAGTAGGAGGATGGCGGGGTGTGTAAATGCAATGCAAATTTGAGATGGTTGTAGTATAGATTCAGTTGCAGAGATGAGTATGTGCACTGCAGATCAGTTAGTGTATTTGTGGAATTTGATTGAGGGGAAGGAAGATTCCTGTAGAGGTGTTAGTGCAAGTTAGATGATGATTCAATTCAATGAAGGAAATAGCTGAGTTCATGAGAAGAGCAGATCAGGGAGAACAATAGTAGAGTGTATGCAATTGATATCAGTGATTGGAGGATTTGATTAAAGGGGTGTGTGTAAAGCAGTAGGCATAGTTTAGAAAGCAATATGTCAAGGAGTTAGGAGACTGAAAGTTCAATGAGAGGTGTCAGGATCATTTGCTAGTGAGATCAGTGATGGCAAGTGCAAGTGATGAGTTGCAGTGAGAAAGGAGGGAGATTAGCATGGAGGAGGAGGGTGAATTTGATGATAAGCATAAATGTCGAGCTGTAGTGAGAGATGAGAGAGATACAGTGATTAATATGAAGAAAGACTGAAGAGAGTGATGGAGAGTAGTAAGGGTCTGAACTGAAGAGGGACATGTGTTTGAGGAGAAGGAGCAAAGTCTGAAACTTGTGAGAGATAGAGGTGTCGTGATAGGCATTAGGTTGATGGCTTGGAAGTTGTGATAGAATACAAGAATCAGTAGTGCCATGTTGGCGAGATGGAATGTGCTGTTGGGTAAAGAGAGTCTTAGTTTCCGCGACAAGAAAGAATTATGTGGTGGGAAGAAGCAATCAGAGATAGTGGGCTGTAGTTATAAAGGAGTGACATATACAAATATATAGATGATGAGTGGAGTGTGGAAAGAAAGAGGAGATGGCAGTGAAATATTAGGGGAGGTTTGGTGATAGAGTGCCTTGTGCAGTGCAACAAAGTTCAGATTAGGAGGAATGTGAGTGCTAGAGGGAGAAAGGTGGCAGGTTGCAATAAGAAAGAGCAGAGATAAGAAAAATTAGTAAGGAAGAAAGTTGAGGTCGAGGCTGACAGACTTGTGTTTGGGAGGAATGAGCAGAGTTTGGAATTGATGAGAAGCAGAGGTGCTGTGCTGCAATGATAAAGGAGAGGTGCCTGAAGTAGTGATCAAATGGAATGTAAACTCATGAAAGACAGGTGTGTGTGCAGCAGTTAGAAAAGAGAGATGAGAGACTGCAGTAGATGCAGTAAGACAGTGAAGCAATAAGTTAAGAAGTATGATAGAATATAACCACATATGAGTTTTAGCATTGAGAAGTGTGAATAGAGACAGCCTCAGTTTCCTTGAAAAGAAAAAGATTTGCAATAGGAAGTACTACAGTGAGTGAGATTCAGTAAAGTGGTGAGGATGAAATGTGCAAAACAGTAATCCCTAGCAATGTTTCAGAGAGAGGGAAGCAATCCGTTGTAGAAGAAGTGCAGTGCATAAACTTGACAACGTTCAGCGACGCTCCTTGTGGATGTGTATGGAGTAGTGGGAGCAGCTAGTGATGTTGTACTAGAAGTTTAGAGGAGCAAAGCTGAGAGAGCAGTAATCAGTAAATTTCAGAAAGTGCAGAGCTGATAGTGCTGAACTGAAACAGATAGCTTGTTTGGGTTGTGCTTTGGGAAGACCGAAGAACTTGGTGCACATAAAGAAAGCAGTAGAGTATCACAGCGGCAGAAACTCGGCCTCCATTTTAGAAATACAGTCTAACATTGTTTACAATGAGCAAAGACCAATGTGGACAGAAAGTCATGGTCATTGATAGTGATCAGTTATGTGAAGTCAGTAAAATGTAATCCCAGTAGTGCGTGTACTGTGTATTATTAAGCAAGCAAAAGATGTAATATATACATATACGCAGTAGTACAGTAGTTAGCATGTGCCTTGGGATGTAGAGCTGTCGTGGGATTTAACTGAAAGAAATAGCATGTACTATGTCATTCTCAGAATGTTTGAAGTATTAGCATAGCACGACAGATTGTTAGTGGCCTAATGTAAATTAGGCCCTATGTGACTCAGAAGTAGTCATCACAGTGTGCTAATTTTCTAAACGTGATGGATGGTGCTTATATGTGTTCTCTGGTGTATGTGCATATATACACTCCCTGTTGGTCGATCAGCTCTCACGATTGAGTTCAGTAAAGTGGTGTATATGCATATACGTGGTTACACGCTAATAATTTCTTGGCTGGAACTTGTTAACGTGAGTGAGATGTGCAGTATGATGAATGAGCTGCCGTTGTCTCTCTCTTTATGTATGAGCAACTCGGAGCTTGCCGGACACGTTGTTGTGTTTGAGCTAAAGTCGTTTCTAGACCGACGAGGTTAGGAAAATGAGTTGTCAGTCTACTCTGTGACCGATGAGGCCGGAGATATTCGGCCCTGACCGACGAGGCAGGGTATTCATTTTCTCGCGACCGACGAGGCCAAGCATTCTTGCACTCCAGACTTCGTGACCAACAAGGCCGGATAGCATACACTACTCACCAACGAGGCTATGGCAATTTTATCATCATTTGAATATTATGTTATTATTCATATACACACTTGGAGATCACATACTCAAGACCCGGAGACATGATCATCATCGCAGCTTAATCGGAGATCTTCCATAGAAGTTAGTCTATGGATGTAATTAACTGGCGGCTTCACGAGGTCCCGGGAACCAAGAATTACACGTTGACCTGTACTTCAGATGTGTTAGGCGCAATGCAATGTAAATTCCATGTGGGAACATGTACTTTGTAATTCTCCAAAGAATTAATAAAGATCAAAGTTCCCTGAGATTGTTGTCTATTTAATTTATTTTGTATACTTATTTATACTGGCACGCCTGCGTAATTGTTTATTTACCCACGCATTAGGACCTAACTCCCCCAGCCGGGAGATGTTTCCTTTTGGCGAAACAGTGTACATCACCCTTAGTCGCTGAGGAGGCCGATGTGATGGCATCACTAGTACAAAATTAATTTGGCGTGACACACCCCAAACTTAACCGAGAGGCGGATGCCCCTTCTGTGATTTGGGGATGGAGAACATTCGAAAATGGGAAGCGGAGTTGAGAAGCAACTCTTTAATATTGTTCATAGAAGCAACTCGTTTTAAATTTAGAGAAGTGGATCCTTGTGTTTATTCGGAGAAGCAGCTCCCAAAGTACTACTATACCCCTCCAAATTTAATAGAAACCACCACAAATTTTTGGTTCTAGCCCATAACTTAAGTTTCTTCCCCTATGTGTAAACCATCGGATGTAATGAAACGAGTGGCAATCATTATTTCCAGGCGTAATAAAATTTCTCTAATCTAATAATAAATAAGCATGGACCGTTGTAGCTTTTTTTGTTTGGGTGAAAACAAAAAAGTGGGTGATGAAAGTTGTAACTTACTTTCCAACACTGTCGCCTCAGTAAGATTGTAACAGATGGTTGATGAAAGTTGACTGAGACTAATTTTGTGACGGTGAAAACAGTGGGTGCCCGAGCATGCATGCGATCGAAGATAGAGTAGTAAGAAGGAAAATCCAACAGCATGTCTCGGCCCAATATATCGCAGTGGCAAATTAAGAACCTAAGCCTATCGGGTGGTTAATTAAGACCCTAATTAAGCCTATCGGGTAGAGATCGAATAGGCGATGGCCAGCTCTAGCTATATGGACTCCATATATAATTATTATGGAGGATGCGATGCACATGCAGTCGGCTGGGAGGGAAACAATATGTATCC